>JAPEVC010000218.1:0-59256 GCA_027946555.1 Gnomoniopsis sp. IMI 355080 | reverse complement strand
CCTCCCACCCCTGCGCGGCGCCGGCGTCCCAGGCCCAGCCATACCTAGCCTCGCCCGAGCCTCGGCCGCGCCAGCAGCAACAGCTACTGCTGCTCCTCCACGACTGCCACCGGCCTTGCTAACGCGCGAAGGCGCTGGAAGGGAGCTTCTCTTGGGCGTTGGTATAGGCGTGAGGGGCGCAGCGGCGGGAGCTGATGGCCCGCCACCACGTTTAGGCAATCGCGAGACAGTCGCTGCCCTGCTACTTCGGCGGACCGGAGCCGGATTGTTCTTCGTAGGGGCTTCTTCCTGTTCTTCGCTGTCGGTAGCGAGCTGGTTTGCGACTGGATTTCCAGGCCGGTCAGACCCAGAGGAAGGTAAGTTTACGACGCGTAGTTGGGGTGGGGAGGGCAGCTGGGTATCCTCGTCCTCATCCTCATCCTCCTGATTTGCGGCTTGGGCCGGAGATTTCACCTCGGCCTTGCTTTCCTCTGACTCGACAGCGGCAGCAACAGCTACAGTCTCTTCATCTTGAACTCGGGCCAGAATCTCGTCCCAGCGGACAGTCTTGATAACACCAGAACGACTCTTAGGTTCGACAAGAACATCAGTAGTAATCGTAAACTCATCAGCATTGCCATCTCCCGAGCGCTCAGCCATTGCTTCCAGCGCCATCTGCACAGGCACCGCGCCACCACGGTTCTTCCTGGTGTTCGACCTGGTCTTATTGGCCAGTTCCTGGTCGGCCTTCCGTTGCAACACAGCGTTTGTAATACCAGCGGTAGACACGGTGGGCATGTCGCTGCTGTCAACGAATACACCGCCAGGGACGCGGACGTTTATTGGAGCAGGTTCGGCCTTGTGAGTTGTAGCAATGCGGGTCGAGCGGCGCGCACCAGCGCCGCCCGTCGTAGACCGCTGAGTGAGGACCTGGTTAAAATCCATTTCAGGGTTGAAGACGTCATCCGTGTCGGATTCGATCCCCTTCCTGCGCTTCTTGCGCTTGGTGGTGGCAGGTTCGAGGTCGTCGAGGTCGGGAGCCACCAAGCGGCCATTTTTCTTCTTAATGGGCATTGATCCATCCTCTGCTCCCTTTAGCTTGCGCTTCTTGCTTGGGCTCGGACTTTTGTTAGCGTCTTTCTCTCCAAGCGGCACGCGAGGTTTGGAGGTAGTAATTGTTGCCGCAGGGATTGCCATCTTGGCCATGGGCGAGCCTGCGTCTGAAGTCGCCGAATTCAATGATCCGGAGCGGCGCTTCTTCGAAAAAGCTTTTTTCAAGATCGGGCCTCTCGGGGCATCGTCGCGCTTGTCTTCTTTGCTACTTTTACTCCGCTGAACAAAGTTTTGCAGGTATGCCATATCTGAGTCGCCCTCAACGTTCTCCTCATCATCCTCGTCATCCTCGTTGTTCTCGTTGGCCTCATTTGGGGGGCTTTCATTGGTCTCTTCATTCTCAGGCGAGGCCGAGACCCTGCCCTGGGCCGAACTCTCCAATGACAGAGTTGGAGTGCCTGACACATGTTCCTGCCAGGCTTCCGACCGCTCGTGAACTGCTTCTCTTGGCTTCGGGGGAGTCTCGGCAGGGGGTGGGATGATTTTCAGTTGACCAAAAATGTCGGGATTCATACCCGCATCCACATCCAGGGTGTGACGACGCTTCGAAACCACGGGCTGGTGTAATGCGCCCATATCGCTGTGGCGACGCTTCTTTCCCACAGTCGCACCAGTCATCCAAGTGTGTACCCTCTTAATGATCTTGACATCGGAGGTCCGGTCGCTGCGACGGGCGTTGTTCAGAGAGAGCCGTCTTCTTGACTCATGCTCCGGCTCGACCTGCACATCGGGGATTGGTTGATCGAAGAATGGAAGCGCTGTGGCATAGGTGCTCAGGCCCTCAGCGGCGGGATATATAACTTCTGGAGAGGCATGTTGTTTTTCCTCATTGACCTCTGGGACTTTGCTTGCCGACCCTTGCATATGAACCATAGGTGAGACGAGAGTTTGTCCGGTATGATCAGACGCGGAAGCGCCGCCAGGGTTACTGCCCGCGCTTGTAGGTGACGATGGAACCGTGAATTGACCCTTTTGGCTGCTTGTCCCCATGTCGCCGGTAGTAGGCGTAGCGTTCAAAGTAAAATCCTTCAAGGGTGTCTCGGCCACCTTCGTTGGAGTCCTGGACTGATCTGCGGCGGCCTGACATCTCTTCGTGGGAGACGCATGGATGACACGATTCAAAGTAGGGGTCAGCATCGGGAAGGCAAGCGTCTCGTCAGGGGCCTCGGAGATGGTGCCTACGGATGGACGAAGGGTCCTACGGCGGTGGCCCGGCTTTCCCTTCTTCGATTGCTGAGCCGTCTCTTCAGGGTCGGGAACGCGAGATGATTCCGGCACACCGTCTTGTTGAGCTCGAGGAGGCTGTCCGTCGCGGTCCTTGATGATATCCTCTTGTTCAAAGAAGGCAGGCTCGTCGATCTGGCTTGGATGCAACTCGAACCTGATCAATGGCTGCAGCTTGGCGATAAATTCTGTATTCTTCGTTGGCGGGTTGATAGGCCATCGGGTGTTGTGCCTTTTTCTTGGGATCCAGTTGAGCTGTGCAGGGTCGAAAGAGGAGCGCTTGTTCTTCCTGTGATAGGCTTCTTCGCGCAGGCGCAAATTATCCTTCCATATTTTCTGCAATGCGTCTTCGACTTGGTCTTATCGAAGAATTAGCACGATGCACGCGTAAGCCCAGCAACGAGTAGGCAAGTCGACTTTACACATCACATACCTCTGGCTTCAGCTAGCTCCTGCTCACCAGTAACCTCTGGCCTGATCGCGTTCTCAAAATCTGCGCTCCCGTAGGGTACAATATGATCTCGGATCCTGATGCGCTTCCTCTGGTCTAGCCCGTGGCTCTCAAGCTCAGCAACAACAGCGCGATACTTTGAGTCAACGTGGAGATTTGCGCTTACGCGCTTGTAGATCTTCTGGTCACTCCGGCGGTCCATCGCAGTTGGCACGGCGATGCGATCCCAGACACGGGGCTGGGTATCCGGTCTGGGTGGTGGCTTGAAGCAGTCGGCGGATATGAAAGAGCTGATAAAAAGGACCACGATGTTAGTCGCACGCGACCATTATGTACGCGACAAGAACATGGAGGGCAGGTTGCTCACGAATCTTCAAGCCATTCCAGCTCTCCATAATTTTCGGCCATTCTCCAAGTGCTTGGTGCTTGTGTTAACAGCTCACAGGGCTGGAGGTCCATCAGGCTTGTGTTGTCGCGTGTTGCGACGAGGTGCAAGTCCTAGATGAATCCAAAGTAAACAATCGCCCGAACGCGGTCACAAATAAATGCGCAAAGCGCAGTTCTGCAAAGATACAGGGCAAAATGGCTGTATGTGGGGAGCTTTCCAGGTATCAAGTAGAAATGTCCTGTTTTGCCCGAGATTCTGGTGTTCCGACGCGTTATAAGTCTCTGGAATGCGTCTTGGTGAGGGCTCCTCGAGTCGGACGTTCCGAGGTCCTCGTCGCTGCAGCGAGGATTTGTTGACATTCCAACGTTGCAGCCAATCAAATTGCGGGTGGTCAGTTTGCCGAAATCGGCTAGCGGCTGAACTCCGGGGAAGCACGGGCCATCCAAACTCCTTGCATCAACGACCTTCATGTAAAGATTCTCGAATTCTAGCCTCGTGTCGACACGATAGCCAAACTCGATTCCGTCTTTGGCGACCGGCCCCGACCTGATCCTTCTCGAATGAGACAAAGTATTTGATCGAGCTAAGCAGCGCCAAGCAAGTTCATCCGAGAAGCATCCCCAACCACAGCTGAGGCCCTCGCCGGGCAACGTCGAAGGCAAAACTACCCACCATGCCTACCAAGCCGATGCGCCTGCCACCTGTGAAGGTGCTTCGCGTCAAAAATCCGAACAGAACAACCACAAACCCTTGTGTCACACTCATGTCATCTGTGCTGGGTAAGTGTTGAACGTCTACTTTGTGACGGATGGGAGAGCTGAACGTGCCAAAAGACAAATTGGACCGGCAGCAAACACATAAGATGCATTTCGCTAACATTGTTTATCAGCATGTTGGGCATCGACAGGCTTCGCCTCAGCCACCTGCTCTGGTGTCGAGCAATCTCTACGCACTTGTATGGACGGTCCACAGGCCCCGAAACCGAGGAGGAACAACATCAACTACCACTTGTCGAGGTTTCAAAAGTACCTTGAGGGTCCCTCCAGCAAGAAGAAATAAGCCAATACATTCGATATGGGAATTTTTCAGAATTGGAGGCATGAGACTTCGCCAACGAGATTCGTATTAGAATAACACGACCCTGCCGAGAGCGAGATGGAAGACATCGTGCCAAGCAACCCGTGAAGACGGTCATGCCGATGAGTGCCTAGCCGAAAAGACTCTGAAATGATGAATGAGAGGCCATCTGGTTTAGGATCGCGCTTTTCGCCGGCTTCGGTGCTTCCAACAGAGCCAGAACCAAGAGTGATAAGCATGCATGCACCAAGGGCTGTTGTGAAAGAACATGGCGGTAGGATCAATACTTCAGCACTATATCACGAGGAAATTGAAAAGACAAATACAAGTCAAGCTCTACCGACGGCTCTCGACTGCGAAAGAAATCTACCCCGTGAACGAGCAATCTATGCGCCTTGGACACGATGCAATGCAATGTCTAATTTCTGAGATCCTTTACAGATCATGACAAATGCCATTCTAGCTGGCCTGACCCACAGGATGCTTAGTGAGAGACCACAGGCAATAATGCGCCGCGAACTTGCAATCCCGTACTAATCATACCTAGCCTCTCTCTTCATCTGTTGGCGATCTGAAGCAATACTTGCACTCTCAAAAGTCATACCAAGCGTGCAAAGCACGCCCTCCCTGGACGAAGCCTTCCTTTGAACCAATGACCCCAAGGTATGCCGCGGCCTGATATTGGTTACAATAGCTATTGCAGGTAGCTAGAAGACATGACAAGCTTGCGCCGAACCGTACATCTCGGTTGAAAGTCTGGGTCGCTATGCTCCCGGCGCTACGCACGGCCATACAGGACTCACTCCTTCGATGACGGCGTGCGCAATGTCTACATATCAACAAGGGATGATATATTCTGGATCTCCATCAATATCTTGTGTCCTTCGTGTCGTCAGATTTGATGCATTCTTTAAAGTGTCAACATATTACTAGCCGCACACATATCGGCAATGCTCCCCTGCCCAATCGAAAGGTGCCCATGTAACAACCCCAGAATTCGCAGATATCCCAATATACATTAACATGACACCGAATCAAAATTTACAAAGATAGCAAAATACCTCGTCCAACACCCGGCACACCTACGCATTAACGAGCATCGCAGCACCGCCGAACATGGCCCCAAACGCCATCGCGCCCGTCTGAACCGCTGCTGCACCATTCACCGTCACAAACGTCGGCACACTCGTGGTCCGACTCTCACCCCCACCCACAGGAATCGTTGTTCGGCTTAAAGTGGGACTCAACGTCTCTGTGGTCCGCCTCCCACCACTTTCCGCGATTGTGACCGTCGTTTTTCTCCCTTCACTGAACGTCTCCGAGAAGGACTCGCCTGGTACCGTTGGGAAACCGGGCTGCCCAGGCTGCCCAGGCTGCTGTCCTGGCTCGCTGACGGTCACGGTCACGGTACAGTACCGATCGCCGCTGCCGCAGTTCCCCGGGTTCGTCGGCACCGGGATGGGAAGAGGCGCGGTTTCGGTCACGATAACGGTGCAACGGTTTTCACCACCGTCACCGCCCCTGTCACCGTTATTGTCGTCGCCGCCGCCGTCACCAAAGGTGCCAAGAAGCCACTGTAGTCGATTATAATCTTGTCAGCTAGGGCGCGATCTCTGTGAGAGAGAGAGAGAGAGAGATATATAGACCAAGAAAAGCGAGAACCTGGCAGCAAAAGGAAGGCGGGTACAATTACATACCCCATCGTCACCGGAAGTTCCATCGTAACAACCGCACTGGTTCTGCTCCCACTCACAGCCGCAGTCATTACCGCCGATGGACCAATTCGGCGCTGCGCCTAAGGACTGCTGAGAATCTGTCTCGGCACTTGCGGCTTGAAGGCCCACAGATTCACCGCAGCGGCAGTCGTTATCGCCGCCGCCTAGATTGAGAAGATCGCCCAGGAACTGGGCGATGTCGGTCGGGCAGAAGCCTGGTAGGATGATGTTTCTGGGGCCAACTTTGAGGGGCTCAGGAGGAATCTCGACAAGCTCTGAGGGGTCGACGTCAGGAATGATTGGGGAGTCAACTGTTGCCCTGAGCCTTCTGGAAACATTATTGTCTTCTTGAGGCACGGCATGAACGGCAACCTGAAAGAGGGTTTTGAGTGTCAATTGATGTCCAGAGGATGTTTAGTTAACCAACGATGGTGACTTACCGCCGCGAAGAGGGAAATGAGGAGATAATCGACCCGCATGTTGAAAATAACAAATAGATTTCAGACAGCTTGATTGGCGGTCTAGAGCTCTGCTGGTGTATGAACCTTTTCCAGGTTCGACTATTTACCTCTAAGTCCAACGCTCAGGACTAGAACAACAACAACAACATGGGACGAAAAATGAACCTCTTAATCTGGGAACCACGAAACATCTTTGCATTCAAGCAGTATAACGCCTAAATACATTCCTTTCCTACATTTCTATCACAACCAAATGAGATCAAACGTCGGATCGCCAGTCACCACTCTAAACGATTGTAGAATAGCGGTGCTTTCCCATGTCATGCGTTGCTAAGTTGTATAGGCGACAGACCGGCGGATGATCTGTGCATAATATCTTTTGTTCGCGCGGGGTCGCGTGCGTTGTCCAGCATGAACTCATTTTGTGAGGGTTATTTTGGTTAAAATGGTGACCTGGTCCCTAGCTGACAATTTTCCGAAAGTTGGTTAAAAAGAGCTAGATGCGTTGTCGTCGTGAGATCGGCCGGGCGATGACAGCACACACCGATACCTTAGCGGCGGAGAAGAACCTTGAATAGAAATTCTCGTTCGGTAATCCTAGTTCAACCGATATTGTCTTTTACATACCTACCTAGGTAGGTATTCGGGATTTGCGGCTCTATGCCTTATTCACATGTGCGCTTGTTTGATTGGGTTACCAAACTGCAAAATGGCGCTCGGTCCGTTCCACAGTATACAGTCGATCTACATAACACTTACCTAGTATGTAAACCGGTGAGGATGAAGCTTCATGGAATTGGAACCTGGAACAGGCCAAGCGACAAGACGCCATCGTCTGATGTAGGCGCGCGTTACCGCGATTGGTGTGTGTGTGTGTGTGCATATAATCTACATTATCCAAATCTAGGCAGGGAGGCCACGTGCAATGGTGCACAACCTTAATCCAACCTCATCCTGCCTTATTTGACCGCGAGCCACTCAGGCTAGTAACCGCCTAGCTCGAGCAACGCATAATGTCGTTGAGGTTTCAATGGATAAGGTAGTCTTAATAGAGAACAAGCACTAGTGCGAAATTGCGATTCCTTGGCTTGTTCAAACCCCATTCATCCAAGCTTTTCGAGAACGAACCTCTTGGCCGTTCGCCTGATCTTCGAGTCCATCCGTGGACCGTCGTTGCATAAGCCGTTCTTGTCTTTAAAGCGTTACGCTTACACGGTACGGCTTCTAGCTCGGGCGTGTACCGAAAATTTGTTGATCCAAAGTCTGAAACCGTGCACTTTATGTATGTATACAGTCTCGAAATGTTCAGATCAGTTTGGAAGTGTAAATGCGACTGGTCATCTGCCATTGTGTCTCGCACAGTGAATGAAGACCTCGTAGTTTTATTTGTTATCAGAGACCCACATCTCTCATACCTTGCTGTGTTCAAGGCCCCCCTACCGACTTTAGACGGGGGATCCAGGAACAGCAATTGGGAGATCTAGGTGTTGCAAGACTAATTGCCGCGTGAGGAGGGACGCAGACCTACTTCAGTGTCACGATGGCTGTCCAGGTGCCCGTGATGATGAGCTAGTAACAAATCAGAAATGTTAGCACAGTAGAGAAGAGGAGGAGAGAACAAGGCTTAGAATAAGTGTCAAGTCATTGTTTTCTATCCTTCCTCCTGGGCTTCAACTCGTTTGCGTTGTTGATGTTGGCATAATCTTGTTCGCCCAAAGTCCCAGCACGTAGGTAAGGGTAGCGATACAAACTTCCTACCACTTGAAGCATCTTACACAAGGAACCTCAGAACGATCAAGCGCAGCCAGCAGTGTCCCGAGGCGATTTGTACATTACCCAAACAGCATAACTGGAGCCTTCACATTCTGCCAGATGCATGCAGTGAAGAGCAAGTCAATCGCGTTGAACCAGTCAAAAACGTCACCGCTCATTGCGGAAACGACATAGTCCCAGCCGAATCTTTGGACCCTAAATATATAATACAGATATCCCTCCAGATATTTTTTCGTCTGCGTCGCTTGGGAACAGCGCGAAGTGCACCAAAGAACCCATACGAGTGAGCTTCTGTGGCCTGAATAGGAATGTCGAAGCCGCCTGCGTCATCGCACTTGTAGGGGGTAATGTATATATTCATGGTATTTATGTGTAATTATGATGATTGCAAAGTTTGACTATGTCGTTCTTCCAAAGTAAAAGCTGGCTTCCTTGTCATCAAGCTCGAAGCTCGTGGTGGTAATATTAAGTCTTCGGGGAAAAAAAAAAAAAAAGGAAAAAAAAAGGGGACCATTCAGAAGACGTCAAGATATGTTGGAACAACACCAACCCATGGAAACAGCCAGCTTGTCTTTAGTAGCTGCCAGGCAAGAACGGCTTCGATTTAAATCCTCAACTAGGTCATCATTTTAGGGAGAAGTGGGTAGTTTATACAAGTAGCTTGTCACGGTACAGTAGCAAGCACCACATACACCCACATCCGGCGAAAGAACGTCTCATTGCAGGTCAAGTTGAACAAGTGGCTCAATTACAGGCTATCAAACCTCTCATCCACCACCGCCATCACCACAGCTCCCTCTCCATTGCCGCGATCTGCCAGCTCAGACCCCTATTCAAACGAACTCAACCAAATAGCAACCGTGCAGTATCATGACGAAGAGAGATGAGTTAAAGTAAAGACGATTCAAGTTTTGCAACAGCGCCGCAACCAATTTAGCACTAGCGCCGGTCCCTGTGAGACTTCTTTCTCATGCTACCTTAAGTGTATTGTGCACAAACCCCATTGATGAGTGAAGCAGTTATCTAGGCGGGAAGAGGGAAAAAAATCCAAATAGGAAATGGGGGTGGGGTATGTGTTTTTGTGGTGGTTGTTGGCCGGGCGGCAAAACTTCTTCTGTCTACCCCATACCCTAATGAACCACCAATTCCTTAAGCCAACATCATTCTTCAGCCTCATGGCCTTGCTCCAGCCACCTCCCTCCGTCCAGTGAGACCTCAAGCTCACTCACTCCTGCAAATTCGAGTTGATCACCTTGACTGAATACTCGTGCCGCATTAACGCAGAGCAGAAGAATATCTCGAAGCAAAACCCAAAAGAAGTCCCCAGAAGGAGGGTACCTAGCTTTCAAAAGAACGAATCGTTGGTCGGTTCTCCAAGATGAGAGGGGTATAATGTAAGAATAAAAGAGCGTGGTATCGAAACTTGTGAGCTGTCGGGACAGTATCCATCCCTTTCGAAAATAAGACCCAAAAATAAGAGGAAAACAAGAAAAAAAGCCGACCAAGCAGAGAATTGTATTCGTCAACCGTCGTGAGAGAAAAGAGCCTGTAAGGCAACGTAGTCTAAGTTTCGATGCGAGACGCTACTTGCTGCGTACAAGGTAACGAATTGATGCGATTTTACTCCGAGGTCGACAGAACGACGCAAGCGCTGTATGCAGGCAAAAGCCATGGACAATGCCGTCATGCGAGAACCAGCCAGAAGCGGTGGAGAATCCGAAAAGTAAGTGAATCCGTCGTAAGCAGTGAGTATTGCAGTGTCCCTCCATTAGCAGAGTGACCGTGATCAAAGCGAGATGCAAAAGTACCGTTCGGCTTAGCCGAAGGCTGTGGTATTGTTGTTGTTTTGATCTTCCTGGATCCGAATGCGCCAATGGAATGCCCGAAAAAGGATACGACAGAATGAAAAGTAAAGGGAATAGGGTATATATGCGTGGAAGTCAACCTGCTCTGGAAGACTACTCTTTGTGACGAGAAGATTTTCCAGCAGCTGAGAATATTACAGCCACCAGCCCGAGTGATGGAACCCACGTCTCTGTAACGTTGTGCGTCCTGGCAGTGATGGCGAGATGTCCATACCGTAGATGGAGCTGCAGCAAGAGTCTTTTTGGGATACAAATGCCTCATGTGAGTCTCGTCTTGTGAATCGACATTGGGCAGTTGAAATTCTTGGTCCGTCAGCAGCTTCGTCATGTGCCCACCAAGCAGAGCCTTTGCTCGCGCGGGAAGCTGAGGTCGCCGATACTTGGGATGTAGAAGACCCGGACTCCCACTAAGGCTTGTCGCGGGAAGGAGTCGAAGTGAACGGCATTGGTGGCGGTGATTCGGTGGTCGTGTTTTCGCCCGACTAAGCCGTATTACCTACACAGAAGAGCTCTATCTCTCCCATGCCACCACTGTACATGCTCCTGATATTTTCCCGCCAGTCTGAGAAGGCGATTTGAATATCCTCGTCGCTCTCAATGTTGACAAAGTCGCCGTCTTCGTCACGGTAGCGCAGCCGCAGATCACCCCGGTGGATGCTGGAGTTGGTGAACCTATTCAGTTTGGCGTCGATGCGGTCTATCAGACTTTGGTACGTGATATTGAATGCCGCCACCAAGGTGACATAATTGCCACTGTCGCAGTTCACCTTGACCTTCAATTGAGACTGGAAAGGTGCATCACTGGATCCTGACATGGGGTTCGGGGTCTGTAGAGCGCCGGCTGTGTTCAACCCTGGAGAAACGGTACGCGAGGGGTCAATGTTCAACGGTGCTGGAACCATAACACCGTTGGCGCCAGGGGCGAGCTGATTCGGACGATTGACGGGCTGGGAGGGGAATTGGCCCATTTGGCCGCCGTAACCTTGCTGCAAGCGATCCCTTTGGACGCCTGGACTCTGGGTGTTAGCCCGGATCGGAAGATCTTGCCGAGAGCTGCCCATCTGTCCCCTCAAAATACTGCCGTCATCTTGCGGGCGCAGATGCGGAGGAATGCCGGGTACAGCTGGTACGCCCTGACTACCGCCTCTTTCCGTTCTCCTCACGGGCTGCTGAGGTTGACCATTGATATCAGGAGTTGAATAAGACCTACTGCGTTGTTGCTGCAAAAGTGACTGTGACGAAGACATTGCGGGCAATGATGGTCCTCGAGGATTCCTGCCATTCGAGCCATATCCGGGGACGGGAGAGGACCCATCACGAGACGGCGCGCGAGGCATCGCCGGGGCTGTGTATCGGTTATTGTCCTCTAGCCAGCCAGACTGAGGGTTCCCAGCTGACTTGGGCATGTTATACGAGCCATTCTGGGCGAAAAAGCTCGACGTAGTACTGGTTCTCGAGGAAGCAGGCGATTCGGCAACGGGCGAGAAGTAGGAATCTCCACCGCGCGCACCAGGAGATGACTGGCCTCCTGTCTGCAAGGACAGAGGCTGCGGTTGCAAGGGCAACATCGGAAAGCTAGATGGGGGTTGGCGACGGACCATGCCCGCAAGCGATGCTTGGCTCTCCTGCGTCCCCGATCGTTGCCGTAGACTCGTACTCGAAGCATTGCGTGGCATCGTGCCAGGCATGGCAGCGTATGAAGGCTGCTGAACAGGTTGAGAAGGCACAGATTCTTCTTCCTCCTCGTCTTGTTCCGCATATGGGTTTACCATGTCCGGCTGTGCCTCCATCCACCTGAAATTCGCGGTCGGCTGTTCGGTACTTGATGCGCTTTGTGGGGCATTCTCCTTCCGTTGGGCGTCAAGCAACGTCGCCCATTTCTTCATCATCTCCTCGTTCTGAAATTTGATGACAAAGTTCTCGACGCCCGGATCGCCTTTCCACCAGATCTGCACCGTGTATGATCCTGCCAGAGTCAGATGGAGGTCCGCGCTAGGAAATGCGCGATGACTTGAAAGCACTTACCTGGTTTGGAAAAGCTGAGCACTTCCGTCACATTCGTCATGAAGATCCTACCCTTTAGCTGTAACTTTGCGTTCTTGTTTCGAACCTTGGGACCGAGCGACCGCGTCTTGTCCTTCTTATCCTTGCTCTTGCTGGGAGTGAGTTCCTTGCAACACAACAGTATGCACTCGAACAGGTAAATCTCATAGTCCCTCTCCTGCTCCGTCTTGCCGGTGATGACGGTGTAGACACCATGGAGAATAAGCTGTCCAAAATGTGCGACACGGTGATTCTTCCAGTCGTCTACTCGATAGACCAAGTCGTCCAATGCTTCGTCCAAAAGATCCCTGTCGACGGCTTCGTTGGCTTTCTTGAGAACACGGTCGGCAGCTTCGATTCCGGCAATCAGATCCTTCTTGGTCTCTTCATCCTCGCTCTTCTTCAAGAGCTCCTTGAGTGGGTGTCAGTACAGAGTATGGTCTGCGGCAAGCAGCTTGTGATGGGAGAACGAACCTTCAGAAGCAATGGATACTTGACCAGTCTCTGCATAGGCTTCAGCAAAAAACCGTCTAACGTGTTGAAGTCGCATGCTACTGGGTGCTCAACAGTCGCAATCTTGTCAAAGTTCTGACTTGCTACTTGGGCGGCTTTTCGTTGGTTGGCAATAAATGGTTGGTATGTGTTTGTGAACTGTTCTTCGTATCCAACAAAGGGGTTTCCCCATTCCTGTCGGTTCTCGGGCATTGAATTTGTTGTCTCGACTCGGATGAGGAACCTGCGCTGCAAGTCGAGAATGGAGTTGATGTTTAGGAAAATCTGGTAGCCGATATCGCCGTTGATGGCGCCTCTCTGCTCCAGCGACTTCTTCAAATCGTGCAAGTTTTCCAGATCTTGGACATACTTGCGCTCGGTATCGACCAATTCACCAATGATTCGGTCGCGATAACTTATTGATGTTTTGCCGTTGCCTGCCGTTGGTGCAAATCCATCTTCAGGATACGGAGTCGACGGTGCCGCCTGTTTCAACAGCCCTCGTTGTTGAGCGATATCGAGCACGTAGTTGATGACGATCGTGACCTGCAACGCAATCAGCATGTGTGTCCCCATTCATCGCTTTTTGATCGCTCGGTACGCTGATCCCAGAGTCGAGCAGTGTACCAGACATCCTGAACTTACTTTGACGAAACCTGTAGTGTCATTGCCAAGCAAATCCGAGATGATAAACATATCGTTGGACGGGATTTTGAGATCCTTTGAGCATCCTTGCACGAATTTGCCAATGGCCATCTTTGCGCGCTTACTCTCGTTCGGTACGTTGCCTACATCGATGGGCTCGTCGGGCTCGGTCGCATTGTAAATGGCCACGAGGGGCAGTCCTGTCCTCAGCATGTTCCAAAGACTCTCCACTGGGCCACCAGCATCGCCATCTTGCTGCTCGTGCTCCTCAAGTTGTGCCATGTATCCCTCGAAGCCTGGGACGAGCTTCAATCGCTGTTTCAGACTGACGCATATCTGGTATAATGATCGGGATGCGTCCGCTTTTTGATTGATGATGTTGTTGGTGGCGACTACTTGGCCATTGGAGGGTGGGGCGACCATGGTGGGAGCGCTGGCGAGAGAGGCCAGACTAGCGGAGGAAGGAAAGACTGTTGAGCCAGAGAGCTGGCTGGCCCTGGGCGCGCTGCTCATGCTCATCTTGGCTAGCCTCGCTACACCGTCAGTCGAGTGTTGGAAGACGGGAGCCGTATTGGTTCTTAGTAGAGGAGCATGTGATGCCATTACAACCTACTCCATGAACGTGACTTGTGATGTTTTGTTTCAAAGATGTGGACTGGGGTGGTCCGATGGTCCAGGCCCTGGGACAGCGATGTCCGCAGGTCAGGGGGTCGAGGGGGCGCAGCGGATTCGGGCTCAAAGGACGCTGTAGCAGGATGTGGTTGTTTTGAATTGAAAGGTGGTTGGCAACAATGGCGACGATGGTGGTGAATGAGCGTCGGAGTGGTGCCGCAGGTGTTTGTTTGCGATGGAATCGAAAGGAGTGAGGGGCGGCTGGTATGAAGGAAGCGAAAGGGGTAGTCAGGAATGCTGCAAAGACAGAATTCCAGTTCGGGCGGGATAGTGACGCGGGGTCCAAGCTGACTCAGTCGTGGCGACGAGGAACAAGACGAGCAAACCCGGGTGCCGGCTAGTCGAATTGTTTGAGAGACGGGGGACCGATGGATTGACGATGGATCAATCCTCCGAAGAGATAGATGGTGGTAAGCGATGGCCGTTGTCGGCTACGATCGACCAGAAAGTCGGCCCAGAAGTCGGCGACAAAGGCAGACGGCAGATGACTGTCTCCTCCCTACCTAACTGGGGGCGGGGAGAAAAAGATGTCTTGCGGGCTGCTGTCGACTCTTTTCTGTCCAGCGTTGCAACAACTGCAACTGCGCGAAGAATGGGCCCAGGGCTCGTGCCGTGTCCTGTCTTGTGGGACCGGTGCTCGTGCGGTGGAGATTTAGGTCGGTGCTCTGCGGAGTTCGTGCTCGAGCCTCAATATCTCTCGGCGTACGTAGATGTTGAAGACGAATTTCCTGTCGTCGTGTTGCCTTGGGTTTTCGACTGCGACGAGAGTTGCCGGGCGAAGCGGGAAAGGATGGTGGTGAGAGTGCTTGGCCAGCGATCCGGAAGTAAGGAAAGGTGCTGTTTCGAGGGCGGTCGATGACCGGAGGGTTGAGTCGACTTGAAACAGGCCGTCGTAGACTTGGCCAGTGCTCCTTTCTTTTCGTTCTTTCGGGCACGGGATCCGGATTGTAGTGCACAGCTTTTTCTAACGCTTCCTCGCAGTAAGCCCTACTCTACTGCGGATGTCTTGGGAGCGACCAAGTCGCTTCTTTAGGTCGCGTGTGTGTCTTGTCGTCGACGTTCGCAGGTGTTGAGTCGGGCGGGTGTGTGGGATGGATATGGTGAAAGGTCCAACTTTGGTAGTGGGGGGACCCAGTACCGTCTCGAAAGAAACGCAGAGCAATGCACTTTATTAGGTTAGGTTGCGTCTGGTCTGGGAAGACCAGGGTGTGCTTAGATCTTTGCTCCCTCTCGGTCGCTCGCTCTCTCTTTCTGAGTATGTGTGTGTGTGACACCCCTCTCAGGACCTCTCTCTCCTTTGCTGCACTGGTTATGTGCTCCTGACTGCCTACTACCTACAGTGGAATCCCTGGGCCTGGTTCCTTTGCACGGGAGCCGCTATCAGGATCCATGGGATATGGGAAAGGGAAGGTCCCTCCCGGTCCTAACAGAATGCGCGCGGATTGGACCCGACAAGGAGACGGCGTGTATCAGCGGACAATACTGGCGGCTATAACAGCCTGTTAGGGGGCGGGCAACTACAAGTACCCAGTAGGTACGATATTATGGAATGTGTACACTCAGTACTGAGCGGAGGGTCCTGAGGGGGTGGTGACTTTGGTTACCCCACTTGACCCGGCGCGGAACGGTTTGGAGCTCTTCCGCTTCCAGGGGTCCAAGTCCAGCAACTCGTGCCCAGGATGCCAGGACAGCCTTTCAAGGTCGGGCTTGCTTCGGCGCGGCTTCCACTTGACTTCCCTTTCCATTTCTTCTCTTCCTTTGGCATCTAAGTGCCAAGTGGCCAATCAGTCTGACAGTTGTCTGTCCTGCAAGGCATTGTTGGATATGAACCATTACGCCACTTATGGTTAAGCAATGCGCCAGGTACAGAGTAATGGCGAAATCGGGTTCCCACTCAGAGTCAATGCATCACGCCATTCATCTGGAAAAAAAGTAAGAGTAATTGCTTTCTCTGATCAGTCACTGCAGGTGTCCTCTTGGCAGAAGTTGCAGTGGGTAGGCATTATCATCTCTTATCGCGCAGGGTGTATAAGGTAGTATGCTATTCCACTAAAATACCATGCATCCATCCTCAATATGGTTGTGCTATGACTAGGTACATCTCATCCCATCCAGCGCCATCATCGTCTATTTGGCCCTCGACAAGATTACTAGTATATATAGCATTGCATTTCATAATGCGAATATCCTCGTTGTCGTTTCAAGATTGTGAGCGGACCCAAACTAATCCCGATCAAGTTACCTCCCGTCCACTCGGGACACAGGGGCCCATATCTGTCCATGACTCTCGGCCACTGCCTTTTCCTCGATTCCACACCGAGCGAGGAGCAGGGGCCGGTGGTGGGAACTTCGGTTGGTGGTGAACAAAGAAGGGGGGAACAAAAAGGAAAGAAAGAAAAACCTCCAACGATCTAACGCCTAACTACCTCACTTTCTAGACAAGCGACGAAAATGCTTCCAGAAGTCTGTACGGAAGCTTTGACATACTTCCAGGGAAAAATAGAACCGCATTCCTCCCAGCCTGTGAGACCGGAACGCAATAGTCTACAACGGGGGGTTTTTTTTTTCTTTTACACTTCCCACCACACTTCATTAAACCTGTCACAGATTACACCGACTTTGGTCCCTCCACCTTCTGTATGGACTTCCAAAAATTCTTGGTCTCTGACTGCCCGTTGCCCAAAATCAGAGGTTTTCGTTCGTAGCCATTCGAGTCAACTAATCAGTGACAACACTCCGGCTCCGAAGCAATCCTTTCTCACGATTGCCTTCACCGCACTATTGTACAGATCACTTTCATTCTACCACCCCACATTACAAAAGTACCTAGTACAATAAGACGTGGACCCTGTTGCACAACAAGTCAGACCCCCCCTTCTGGGGCCGATGCACACAGACTTCATGTGATTGCATCCATCCATCTTTTCCAATCCCATTCCCCTCGAACTAGACATGTGCAAGCAGGATCGTCAAAGAGACGTGCATCTGTCAAGGTATCAGGTAGCGCGTGTACCCCATTTCTGAACGAACCGTCTCCAATCCAAGGCCGATCACAAACCTTGAAAAAGTTCCGGTCCCCGTTTTGAAACTAGTAAACCCGTCTGGCTCAAATTATCACAATCATATTATTCGAGTCGACCGGACAAATCACCCTACAATCACACGATTGGCTTCAACTATTCTCCTACATGGGTTCAATCCCGTCTCACCTTTCCTCCACCGTGAACCCGTAGTTCTCGCCACCCGCAATGCTGCAGCTATAGTCTCATGTACAAGGCGTCAAAAGTCTCGAACCTTACATGTGTTATTTCTTTCCTTCCCAAGATCTGGGGGACGTGAAGATCCCCCTGAAGCGACGGCGATGGGCCTGTTGATTAGCAAGAGACATATCGAAGGCGCAGAAACAAACGCACGTGCACGAACATACACCGCGCGCGTGTGTGTAGTACCTCTAACAAGGTGATCGATGGTGGGGAAATGCGAATGCCTGCTGGCACCGCCACCGATTCGATCAGTCCTTTGCGCATGGAGATCGGGAATAATACAAGCCACTATTGCGTTATAGCCATGCGCGAACGTGACGGGAGTTTGACACCTATGTGACGGAAGTTTGAAGAGCTAAGTGCGCACATACACACACACACACATCTGCCGCCAACAGCGCGACATGCATAGAAGGAAATTTGGTCCAGTCGGCGGCATTGACGGTACGCCCGTACCACACCACCTTGCACGTGGCATGTACCGTCAAGATTGTCCTGATAGGGTTTTTGGGCGCTTCCTGTTTTGGCAAGTCACAGGGCGATGCACATGGGACTCGGCCGGCGGTGGCGGCGGCTGTTGCTGCATGGCTGATCTTGGCTTTTCTTTTCTTTTTCTATTTTGGGAATGGTCTGCAGGAGAGTTTCTCTTGGGTCTTGTGACCTTTGTGCGCAACATTGCAGTGCCCTGCGCTCCGACTTCTTCGATATGTACTGGGCTCAGGTTGAGCCTTTTTAAGCGCCGTAGTTTACCTCCTCAGGTGTCCTACCATCTCTTGATTGCTGTCTGTTCATGAGTCATGATGAGAGGCTCCCTCCTTCCGATAGTGTGGAAGAGGACATGCGCTTACAAGTCTATGGAACTTGATTGTGCCATAGGGCTGTCTAAACAGGTGTAAGCCAACGAGTACGTAACTCATCCGAGCAATGTCAGTTGGTGGGCGTGCTCCGTGACGATGACCTAGGCAGCTTGTGGTCCTCGCGGTGAGATGATACACTTTTTATTAGACCCGCTATAATCAAAACAAGTAATCAAATATATACGATATAAATATATGATCATATGTATACAATTCTCATATCGATAGAGGGGCGAAAGGTTCAGTACCAGATATTCTCTGAATACGTAGATGTCTATCTACCTAAATGCCACACGCCCGACCCAGTCTTCTGCTGATTACACCTCATCTCGCCAATACGTGTCTTTAAAGGTGGCTCTCCGACACAGGCTTCTTTCCCCACGCGAGGATACTGACACCAATACACGTCCAGCCTCTAGTTCCGTACCTCTCCTCTAGGTAGCCCTTCACGCGTGCCTTGATACCTTCTTTCCCGCCCAGCTTCCCGATGCTGTCCTCGTTGAGAAGCATGCCCACAACCATGTCAATCATCTTCCCATTAACTTTCATGAAGTGCTCGGCATTTTCCACTAACCTGGCATCACAGTCAGCCCATTATGCACTCGAACCCAAATTCCCAAGCAGTGAATTTCATAGGGTTGGTTAAGTTAGAGATGCATTGCAAGAAAAAAATATACATACCAGCTATTTGCCAAAACCTCAGTTCCCACATCCTCCAGCGCCACTCCGCATGCATTCGCATCACTCAGCGCGTCCCGCACCCAGTCGACATCGTCCCAACAGCCCCAATTCGACATATTCATGGAGACATGGAACGTAAAATCTGGTGGCAGGAGCTCGGGTGGGAAGTGGGCGGGGCTGGCTATGGCGTCGCGGAGGAATACTATCCAGGAGGGGTTGGACGCGTGCCAGGTGGTAAAGGCGAGGGTACCACCGGGTCGAAGGAGGCGGATGCTGTCTGGCGTTGGCAGGAACGGGTGAGTATGGTGTCATGTTATATGGCTTGTAGAGGGTGTGGGAGAAGGGGAGGGGGGTTGGCCAGAGAGTACCTTTTAGAGCGGCCTGTGAGTCGGGCACGGTGTGGTACATGATGTTGGAGACGACGTGCGTGAAGCTCTCGGATGGGAGACCAGAGTTCTACTCATAATCAGCAAGATTTCCCTCTCTATCCCAAGGACATCAACCAGATCTGAGACCGCAGACACATAGGAAAAGGAGGTTTACCTGTGCATCCACCACCCTCGCCTCACAATTCACCCACCCTTCCCTCTCACTTCGAGCCTGCACACTCTCAACTAGCTTTTCACTCAAATCCGCGGAAACAACACTACTCCTCTCCAACACATCCCTCGGTACTGTCTCCATCAACACCGGCGCAACAACACCCAGCCCACATCCATGGTCCAGCAGAGTAAATGGCTCGGTTGTGGAGGCGCCGAGGCCGATTCTGGCAATCATGTTGCGGGCTAGTGGGCCGGAGATGGCTTGCATGGTTTGCAGGAGAAAGGATTGCCATTCGGTGGAGGAGGAGGTGGTCAGGAAGGCCTCCATGGCGCTGGAGGCGACGGGGGCGCTGGTTTGTGGAGCGGACATGTTGAATGCTCAGGTGATGATGGATGAAAATGGGTATGAGCTTGAAGGGATTTGAACTAATTGAATAGAGACTGCCTTCATAAATTGTTTAAGGTTTCAGGAGTCTGGAGGATTGAGTTCAATAAGATGTGCCGTGAGAGTGTGGTGTTCTGGTTGGGCCATGATATAGGACAGCACGCAGCCTTTCTGGAGACATATCAGACACATTGCGGACAGTATTGTCCTGATCAGAGCCAAAAGTGCAAGCTTTGTTCACAATGGTTCTATATTATGGTTGAATGTTTGGAGGAGAGCCTCGTGGTCTTGTCCAAATAGTCTCCGAAATGTATCCGGTAGCCTGATTTCGAGGTTGGCGCCAGCCCGTTCAAATTCGGCCCCGGAGAGAACACGACCAAATATGTCTCCGACATGTTATTATCGACCTCGAATTGAAGCACACTAAAATTTGGGTCAACAACGGAGAATACGAATAAGAGAATTTGCCCGAGTTCAAGTCAATATCAGGTCTTTCACAAAACTTGCCCACTATAGTCGCAGCCTAGGTACGTAAGGTTGATGTAACTTGACTCGAAGCAATGTTTCCACCCCAGCTATATGCAACAGGTTCACTTGAATGACTTACTAACACGAGAAAGTATTCTGTCTCATCAAAAGGAAACAAGTTTGCGGCAAGGCCTGTCAGCCGTGTATGGTCACGGTCGATACCACCATAAGCGGCGGCGTGACCATTGATGTCAAGGTGAAAGAAACCGGGGATTGCCGTGACAAGAACTTGAAAGGGTGCCAAGATGACGTGCAGGCTTACCAACAAAAGTCTGAGGACCGAGAACAGTCTAGACTTCCGAGATATGCTTTAGTCACTCCCCAACTGCAACGCAAATCATGCTGTAAAATCCAATATTACGAAGTTGATCCCCCAGGGTGATCGTCACCGATGGATTTCTTGAGATGTTGTTGACCACGCCTGCCAAGGCACATACCTCGCAGACCTAGATACGGTACCCAAGTTAGGTAAGGTATGTGAGGCTATCTGGTGGCGTCGTGGCGGATTTGTCACCGGATTTTCATCCAGCTTGCCAGGGCTGGTTATCAGGCTGTGTACGGAGTACTGCGTAGAAGAAAGTGCGCGTCCTTGGCAAGGCAAGCAAGGCAAGCAAGGCAAGCAAGGCGATGTTGTCATTGCTCGCAGAGTCGACGGTTGGTGAAGTGCCCGTTGCTTCTCTGTAATGGCAGGCTGGGGAAGGGGGCCGCCGGCAGTAAGTACAGGGGTGGGAAGTCCTTACATCCTCGATTGAGCCCCTGTTTTGCAGTAGGGGACTTTATAGGGGATCCGCCGCCCGCCAGGTGGACCAACAAGCCCAAACTAGTTTGATGTGCCCGAGGTGGGTAGTGACGACCAGGGCAATGCCTCAGCCTGGATCCGGCTTTGCCAGTGGAATCCTGGAAACAACAACCACTTCCTGCGCATAGATCATGTACCTGCTTTGGAAAAGAAAAGCATTCTTGCGAGCGTCTTCTCGCCTATATTGATATTAATACTCTCTTGCACTTTCAACAGCAATTGTCTTCTTTTGACTCAACAAATTCCCTGCCTTTGTGTCGCAGAAACGCTCCGCCCAGCTGCTTGTCATTTTGACCCCGGTTTCCCCATTCCGTCCAACAAGGTTGCCTTCGTGTGAGCAACCCGCTAGCATCAGCATAGAGAGCATTCGTAGCCACCAGTCTTCAGCGCATAAACTTTGAATTCAACAACCTTTACTATTCGGCCCGCGAATTATCCTCCTTCACGGGACCAACCTTCTGCGATTGCATACCTGGAATCTGACGTTGGCGTCACTTTCGCGTCACACCCTGGCAGTGCCGCCTCTGGTCTTCGACTGTTGACTCACTGAAAGTGGTCCATCTCTCTCTACAGCCAAACGAGGCAGCGCCAGTCCTTTGTAATTCTTCCCAAGCACAAATTCCCAGCCCAATCTTCTCGCCCGTACACGAGCTCCTGCGGTTCCGCCGCCGTCAAACATGGAAGACTATGGCGTGTCGCAACAGCCCGACGAGGGCTACTCCGAGGACCCTCTCAACAACCTTCCCGACACGTCCCCCTTCGCCGCCCCTTACAAGTCGAGAGACGCCGAGTCCGCCTCGAATCCTCTGTCAAATGCCTCACCGGTCCAGTTGAAAGGATGGATGTCGACTCACATTGCTAGCCTTCCCACGGAACTCAGAGCTCGTGCGTACCTTCCGCCCCGCCTCCCCTTTGCTTCTGCCGTCAATCTCCCTGCCCTGCCGTATGGGTATGCGCACCTTCCAAAGTTACACAACCCTTGCTACCGGCCAGACCAGCGCGTCTGCCCCCCCCCCAATCCACCTTACGCTAGCCCTTCGGCATCTTTTTCAAAACATGGACGGTTGACTGACCCTGACGGTGCCTGTAGAGCTGGCGCTCGAGCTTCTAGACAATCTTCCGACCAGTCTTGTCGCAGAAATTGTTGAGAAGATGGCCCCACGACTATACATCGACTTCATCCGACACCTTCCAGCCGAAATCTGTTTGAAGATCCTGGGCTTCCTAGACCCCATCTCCCTTCTATCTGTCGCCCGTACATGCCGAGCATGGTACAGTCTGGCCTTGGACCGAACCCTATGGCAGACCTTGTACCACTATGAAGGCTGGAAAGTTGTTGCACACGAGATTGCCGCTGCTGAAGAATTGGTCAACAGGCGATCAGAACCGGGATCTATGCACAGGCAAAAGTCTGAGGAGGATGGGCACACGCACAAGAAGCGAGCTGTCTCCCTCGAGGACGACGAAGATCACTTGATGGCAGACGCGGGGGTTGCGTTGGTAGAAGAGCCGCAGCAGCTGGAGATGGACAAGTCGCTGTTCGGCGGCCCACTACGGAGCAGTATGACACCTGCCTTCAGGGATCTCAATATGCGAGGCTCTGCCTCGAGCACCGGCTCATTTGGGAAGGGCAAAAGCGTGGACAAGGGCAAGGGCAAGGCAGTACCGGACTCACCAACTTCGCTGCTTCCGCCAACAGGAAACTTATCCAACTCGGGTCTCTGGGTCTGGGACCCCTCAGCAAGAAAGCAGAAGATCAACTGGCAGTATCTCTACACGATGCGCAGAAAACTCGAAACCAATTGGGAGCAAGGCAACTTCAAGAACTTCCAACTACCACATCCAGACCACCCTGAGGAGGGCCATGACGGAGAGTGCATCTATTCCTTGCAGTACAACGAAGAGTATTTGGTCAGCGGCAGCCGAGACAAGACTCTGCGGATTTGGAACCTTGCAACGAGACGCCTGGTTCGCAAGCCTTTGATAGGACATATCGGGTCCGTTTTGTGCCTCCAGTTCGACTCTGATCCGGGCGAGGATATCATTGTTTCCGGAAGCAGTGACTCGGACGTTATCATCTGGCGCTTCTCTACCGGCGAGATCATTCAACGACTTACTCATGCCCACCGAGAATCCGTATTGAATGTCAAGTTCGACAAGCGCATTCTGGCGACCTGCTCCAAGGACAGGACCATCAAGATCTTCAACAGGCGTCCCATGAAGGCTGGTGAACCCGGTTATGTTTTTCCTGTTCCCACCACCCTCAGGAACTACGGATCTGATGCATCACCGCTTGATCAACAGCCAACTTTACCCCCATTCACTATGATTAGCGTTTTGGAGGGCCATGGCGCCGCTGTCAATGCTGTTCAAATCGTCGACGATGAGGTTGTCTCAGCAAGTGGTGATCGTCATATCAAAGTGTGGGATTGGAAAACTGGTGTCTGCAAGCGGACGCTAATTGGTCATAACAAAGGCATTGCATGTGTACAGTACGATGGCAAACGCATCGTCTCCGGTTCTAGTGACAACGAGGTCAAAGTGTTTGATCGAGAGACTGGCATAGAGACGGCCAGTCTCCGCGCGCACACTGATCTGGTTCGGACTGTCCAGGCTGGATTTGGCGATCTTCCGTGGAGTGCCGAGGAGGATGCAGCCGAGGCCAAGAAAGCCGATCAAGCGTACATGAAGGCGTTGAATGATGGCGAGATCTCGGCTGCACCACAACGAGGCCGATCTAATACTGCCGGAACCTCGGATGCCAGTGATATCAGGGCGTACGGATCCAAACTACCTCCTGGGGGAGGCGGTGGCAGGAGATGGGGCCGGATTGTATCCGGCTCGTACGACAAGACTATCATCATCTGGCGGCGGGACAAGACGGGCAAGTGGAAGCCGCAGCACCACCTGAAGCAGGAAGAGGCTGCTCAACGAACCGCCGCGCCGAATTCGCGCCCTCCTCCTCCAGGACCGCCCGGCCCTGGAAACATACCCGGCGCACCTGGGGCAGGAGGCAGTGGATCGAGCGGAGGCTCCGGCGGCAACTCTAGGAGCACGCGTTTGGCAGGAACTCCCTCCCGTCAGACGGTGTCAGTTGTCCTCAACGCTGCCCGGGCCCAGCGGGGCATGGGTCATTTGAGTCCCGCTCAGCACAATGACGGATCAGGCAGCTCCTCGAGGGCAACAGCTGGCAGTACGACTCCCTCCGCATCATCACGTTCCGGTGCATCCCGGCCGCGCTTTTCGCGGCCGCACAACCCTGTCAACTCTTCCAACGTACCACTCCCTCCGCTGATCCAGCCAGCGGAGCCTATCGGTGAAGGTTCTTATGCAACCTCGCCTCTGACGGGATCCCTTTCGCCGGCAGCTACCGTGTCCTTGAGTCGAATGATCGACCACGTCGTGCCTCAGGGTACCCATGCGCTCCAACAAGCCCTCAACACTTATCCGGCGTTGCTTACCATGCAAACTCAGCTGCAGGCCGCCATTGATCGCGAGGCCTCTCCGTTCGTTCGATCGCAGCTTAGGCAAGTCGTAAGCGCGACCACGGTGCGAATGCAGGTCGCGCAGGCAAGGACACGCGCTCAGGGCTTCCAGGCGCTGGTTTCCGGGGACAACTCGGCCATCAACGCGTCGTCAGATGATGATGCAGGTGTGGGCGCCAGTGGAAGCAACACTTCTCCATCAAACAACACGCTAAACAATGCTGCTGCCCCAAGCGGTGCCTCTGCCGCGGCCGCCGGTAGCTCTGCTTCTGCGCCACCAACAACCGCGCAGACAAACGGCAACATTGCGGGCCCCCCGCCCCCAGCTGCCGCCGGTGGCCCTGCTGGAACTCACCGTGCCCACCAAGCGCACGCGCCTGAGGTCGGGATGCCGACTCGTATCTACAAGCTGCAGTTTGATGCGCGCAGGATTATCTGTTGTAGCCAGACGAGCGTTATTGTGGGATGGGATTTTTGCAATGGTGATCCTGCGCTCGAAGAGGTGGCGAGGTTTTTTGCGACTGTGGAATAGAGGACGAAAGAGGGCATAGATGTGGCATATAGGCAATGTCGAAGGCAACAGAGACAGTCTTGCCTTGCGCGCACCAACAGTCAACCGCCAACATGAGGAAATGTGTTGATATGGTGGATGGAGGCGGTGACGGGACATTTCAACATTGCTTGCTTTTCAGATTTGCTTTATTAGCCACGCATCAGCTTTGCATTTGGCTTGGAGTTGTTCGGATGGTGGAACAGGTCATGGGCGGGGTGGGTACATGCTCGGGAAAACGGACCGAAAATTATCGAGTGAGAGGATGGCATGGGATTGGACCACTTATGAATTCTATGAAAGCAAAACCCGTGGAATGTTTATTTGATAGCGCATTGGAGAGGTAGCAAGTACAGTAAATTCAGGAGCATTGACTTAAGCCATTAACAAAGTCTGGTGGTGATGATGTGGTTGATTGTGTACCCAAAACAGTGAAGAACATGAAGCTCAACATTTACACATCCAATTGTCTGGGGTCATAGACAGGGGACATTTTTGTAGACGAGGTATGCCAATCAACGCCACCAACGCCCGCTGGACCGTCAAACGTCACCCTCAGCATCGGGGGCCTCTTATCCAGCCGCCTCCGTAACCTTCTTACCGGCATTCGTCACGGGGGGCTCATCAATGAAATCCGGCACCTCATCCTGCATGAAACTCGGCAGGGCCTCGCTCCCGCCCAACTCGCGCTCCAAATCAACCTCAGCACCCAGCGCTTCCAGCTCGGCATCCAGCTCAGCCTCATCCACATCTTCAGGCACATCATAGCTCCGACTCAAGCTCTCCTGGATCTCATTCCCAACATCCATCAAATCGGCCATCTCATCCTGCATGCGCTCGATACGATCCAGATCAACTTTCCCATACTGCTTCTTGAGCTCCTTTTGCGTCGTCTTCATGGCATCGACGGTGGTCATGACGTTCTTGAGGTTATCCTGCATCATCCCTGCCTGCTCCATGTTCCAGACCTGGGACTGGAGCTGATCGCGCTGGGCCTCGTAGGCTTTACGACGTTGGAGAACTTTGAGGGCTTTTTGCTTGAGGGCTGTTTTCCCGGGCCCATCGCGCATACGGGCCAGTTTGGTTTGGTAGGTGGAGAGTTCGGCGTTGAGGGAGGCCAATTTGACGTCGATGGAGGAGATGCGGGCGTCGACGCCTGAGATGGCGGAGTCGAGGGTTGGTCGGGGACCTTTGTTGCTGCTTCCGAAGAGGCGATTCATCTTGAAGGGCGCTTATTTGGTATGGAAAGGACGAGAGAAGGAGTGCTTGTTGAGGTTCGGGAGGGGGGGTGGTTGGTTGTTGTTCGAATCGCTCTTGGTTTGAGAGACAAAGATAAGTCCTAGGTTTGGGGAATGAAGCTGAGTCGTTGAATGGAAAGTAGAGAGTTTTGGTTTACTGAGTGTGTGTTTCGGGGCTGGTAGTCTGAGCTGCGTCTTGGAGGGTGCCTTTGCGAGGTGGAAAGGTTGATGTGGGCGATGGATGGATTCAGTATACTTGCAGGAGGGCAGGTGACGACGTTGGGTCGTCGTGGTGAGGCTCGCTGGTGGGGCAGGCATGTGAGGGACATGAACCAATCAGAGATATCAGATGGGGGGCCCTGGCATGTCTGCAAGGAGGCATGATCCCTGACGGAACGACCCTTGAGCCTGTAGTGGAGGGTTTTCTAGCCTAGGTACTGTACTCGTAAGCATCTGATGAGGTATCCGTTCTTTAACGTCCACAATACGTTCTGTGGTCCCTATCTTGTGACGGGGCGTGAAGGTATGTTCACATTTCCAATTGGCGTTTACAGCCAGGTGAGTAAAGCAAAGACCTAGATAAATTCCCATCCAGGCGTCTTGCTATGTATTGATGTACCTAGGTAGGTTTGGTAGTCTCGGGATAGTTGTGGGTTGCCAGTATCTATTTGCAGTTTCAACCTGGTATCTAGAGCATACGGTACTGTGATTGACAGATCATATTGTACATCAAAATTCAATGCTTGAC
This sequence comes from Gnomoniopsis sp. IMI 355080, assembly GCA_027946555.1. Classification (NCBI taxonomy): domain Eukaryota; kingdom Fungi; phylum Ascomycota; class Sordariomycetes; order Diaporthales; family Gnomoniaceae; genus Gnomoniopsis; species Gnomoniopsis sp. IMI 355080. The sequence goes on along the minus strand of JAPEVC010000218.1, from coordinate 32,282 downwards.
ACTGTGGTAGGCAAGATCAAGCTTGAAATCGAGACGACTGCAGCTATTTCTGGAAGGTGACTAGCAACGAGGCCAGTCTATATGGAAATCGCGCTTTTGCGCGTTCTAATAGTTTGTTCTGCAATGCGCATCAGACTCTTTGTCGTCCTTCCCAACCCGCAATCGACCGCCATAGAAAGCGCATCAACCATGCGCTGCGCACTCGACAACAGAAGCTGGTTGAATTCGAGCGTGGGGTTGTGTACGCTTTCGCCATGATGATGTCACCTCGAGGGTTTGAATGACTGCCTCGCGGAGTTTCGACACGGACCGCCTTGATTCTCCTTTCTCTACAGCGGGCCATGACCTCAATTAGCCAAACTCCGAGCGATGTCATCAGGCTATTGCTATTAATGTTGAAGCTGGGGAGATTCACCAGATTCAAACTGTTGCTCAAGATGTCACCACTTACTGATTCGTTCATTCGGCTGGCGCTCCATTATTCTTACAGATTAGAGTGCTATCGGACTCGGTTGTCTCTCTCTCTCTCTCTCGCTGTTCATGCCTTCAGGGTAGTCATGGTATCATTGCTTCCTGAATATTCTGTTCACAAACTGAAATCTGTCGATAGCCTCAGCCACGATGTAGCAGCTGCTCGCTTTTCGGCCGCAGACGGAGCGACTTCAGCCTGGTCCCCCGCATCTTGGACTTGCATTGGCGATGCCTGTGATGTCGGCGCGGTCTCCCCGGCGTCACGTTCCTTACTTGCCGCGTCCTTCTGCCGCTGATTTGCCGTCAGCTCCCGCTCCCGCTCCCGCTCCGTCCTCTGTACTCTCTTACTCGCTGCTGCCGTCTCTGTTGGTCTGTTTGCCTTCGCATCGACGGCTAATCTCATCGCCTCTTTCCGGCTTTGGATTGGCCCAAGAGGACGCCGCGGACTTCGATCCAGGTCCAAGCCCAACACCTCCTCCAGTCCAATAGCAGCCTGTCGTCGCTGGCTGTTGTCCACTTGAACTACCCGCGCCCGTCCCTGGTGCACCTCCCCCACCTGGCCATAGGTCTTGTCCGCGATGGCCTGCATGGCCCTCTCCCGCGCTCGGGCGATAGTCCCTTGCCTCGCTACCTCGACCGCCACGGCCGCTCTTGCGTGGTGGTCTCCTTCCTCGGTGGAAGCTTGCGTGGTGTGGAGACTCGGTGCTCGGCTCGAGTCTGGACTGCAGGATTCAACCACCCATGGGAGCGCCGTCTGTGTACTTTGCGTTACCCGTATTGTGTCACTCACTCGCTGCTGCTGCTGCTCAGCAGAAGTACCTGCGGGTATCCCTTTTCTTCGGGAGGAGGAGGAGGACAACAACGTCTGTGTCCCGGCATCCTTTGCCTGTTCATCTACTGGTGGTAGTGGTGTCGGTAGTTCGGCTTGTGGCTGCTGCTGCTGCTGCTGCTGCGTAGGCGAACGAAGTCGATCTGGCAACAGTTCCGAGGAGCAGATACTGCACACGTCCCGGGTTGTTACCGCCTCCACATTGCCCAGATGGCAAGGTTGGCTGAGACTGGTGACAAAGTCGTCACCTTGAACATCGCGAGGTCGGAAGGAGTTTGTCGTCTGCGCGCTGGACTGTCCGTCGGTTTGCGAGAAGTTTATGGGAGAAGTGGGGGCTTTCGAGGAGTCTGTCTCTCGGCAGGTGCCCTTGCGCAAATCTCGTGGGACGATGGCGGGAGGCTTTTTTATTATGCCTTTGTTGAGACTTGGGTGGTGGAAAAAGTCGAGCGGAACATCAAGGCCATTTTCTTCGTCTTTCTTCCGATGGTGATTCAACTCGACGATCTTGGGACTACCCGAATTCTTCTTCTCGTCCTTCTGCTGTCCGTCCTTGCCCGTCTCCACGTGTCTCGCCTCAGTGGACGCTACTAGCACTGGGTGCTCATCTTCCCTATTATTCTTCTGAGTAGGGGCAAGAGACTTGAAGAAGGACCGTGCTGTGGTGTTTGTCGAGCCACTCAAGTTAGTGTCAAGCATAGAAAACTCGTCGCGAAAATTGCCCGCCCCACGCCTTTTGTCTCTCGAAAACCAAAGTCTGCTGGATAAACCCGCCCTTCCTGTGCAAGGCGTGGGACTCGGGTCGGGTGGCGACACGCCGGGCACGAAGCGGGCGATGATGGGCCGGAGAACGGGAAGGCTTGTGCAAACGATGGCTAGCTCGAGCTCAGCGAGGGACAAGATGGCCGTTGTGGTGTATGTCAATGTCTGGTCTGTGGAAGCAGCTGTAAGGCGGAGAGTAGGTATGCGCGCGACTGAAATGACGCAGATGCTTTGAGATGATAAGGTCGATTAGAATGGTTTCGAGGGGAAATAGACGGCGAGGGAACTTAGCGAGGGACTTACACGAAGCCAAAGAAGAAAATACCTGAGAGTAAGTATTTCTGCCTCTTGACCAAGGACGTCCGCCAGAGCGGTTTCAAGGGCAAACCAAAGATGATAGCGTCTGTGAGAACATTGATAACCGCGATGGCCGACCCTGGTGCATTGTCAGAGGAAAAGACTTCCAATAAAAAAAAACTTTTCTTCTTCTGGACGGGGCTGACGAGCTTCGTTGGCGCAAAGAAGGGAAACTCACAAATGCCTCCTGATCGTATACAACTTTCCGAAATCGCTGGGAACAGATATTGAATCGGGATGCAGCTGAAAGAGTAGAGAATAGCCTGTACTACACCCCACAAAGAGCAGTAGAAAGCGAAGCACATGCATATCCTCCGGATGGTACGGTCGGCAAAGGTGCGGTAGTACTGGGCCAAGAAGGATAATTTGACAAAGGTCAGACCAACGACGTAGAGCAGGATGGCAGCGAAACGGCTGGCGTTGAACCGGTGCAGCTGATCCGGAGACAACGTTTGCATGTGTCGTCCCAGGCCAGATGAAATTTCTGTGGAACATTGAAAGATGTCAAGTCAATGGGAGGCTATTTTGAATTTCTGGTTGACTTCGATGCTCTTTTTCAACAGTGCAGACATACCGACATATGTGACTATGGACACGCCGAGAGCCATGAGCTGTTTTTCCCCCCAAAGGTATCAGTAAATGATGAGATGGGCCCCTCGAAATGCGCATGGATTTTCCCGCTCGATGTAGAAACAAACTCACCCAGGCAATGAAAACAGTCAAATCATCCCAACCTGGCAACCGAGCTTTGAGAATGCATCGTATGTACAGTCGAATATATACCACAAATGTGGTCAGAACTAGAAGTCCTGAAGTAATGCCAATAGCCACCTGCTGGTCGGAGGTATCATCCTGGTTTGCCATCTGAGCGTTCTGGTAGATATCCGGGTCTCTCGGATAATGCTGGCTTTGGACAGCATTGGAGGGCGTCTACAGAAGCGGCCTCTGTTGTTGGGCACTTTGAAGAAGCCACAAAGGCCGTCACTGTCAACTTTTTTCTTCCGCCGAGGGAGTGTGCAGTGGGACATGGGTGGGAAGGAAAAGACAAGTTCAATGTTGGTACGTTAGTCGGATCCACCATTGGGTAAATACTTGAAATATTCCTCTTGTCGTCTCATTGTTGACCATTTCGGGAAGCGTGGGGGATCAGAGCGCGATCCGGGGTAAAAACGCGACCCTCAAGCTTAAGGTTCAATTAATTGTATACTGGCTCTACAACGTGAACCTGGCCTGAATATCTGCCGCTCGGATTTTTTCTTTTGGCAGTACTTGACCTGAATCATAACGTATAGGTCCGTGTGCCACCACGACCTTGCTTTCGTAGAGCGTTGACAAACCAAGTGCCGCGATATCATTCGCCCGTTATGGTGTTAAGTCTTGGGAAAAGTATAGTTGCGATAGTAGATGAACCCCGTGAGGAGTAGGTTGGGTTTGTGCAAGCCTTCGCCCTGGAACTCTAAACAGAATGTGACGTTAAAACAGACCACCTGGGCAGCCTCGAGCTTTGAGCTTTGCTCTTTCCGCAAGCCCTCGGAATGGGGTTTTTCGGCGGCAAAAAGGGCAGAAACTTTCGTACGATTCCACGTGCGTCCAGAAGTCTAAATTGTGTGCAGACTTTGGCATACAAGCTTCAGAGCAGATCTGACCAAATGTTCTCCCGTCAGAGCGCATTGGATCTGTACGCCGTTACTCCTCCTATATTCCTACCTACCTGGTAAACATACTTCAGAATCGTCGGGTGACTTTGCTTCCAGACATCCGATGGTTGCTGTCTACGGTAACCTACCAATCATGTGTATCGGAGGAAGCTGAAGAACTGCAGGATCCCTGAGCTCAGCTGAAAAAGATCGTGAGCTTACCTTAAACTTTTACCTAGGTACAAGTCCCGGGCAGGCAAGGGAAGGCCTCTGATTCTCTGTTTCTGGCTGGAGGGCAACAATCCCTTTCAGCTGCGGAACGTGTCCACAGCTTTGGAACGTGTCCAGGGAGTAGTGATGAATTTGCAAGAACTTCACGGCAGTACACATACCTGCCTCCGGCCTAAATATGCACCTACCTAAATAGGTAATCATTCAACATACCTACCAAGCCCCAAGATGATCAGTGGTACGCAAGTCTTCGTAGTATTCCGAGCAGTCAGGTGACACAGTCTCAATATGAGCAAGCGCGGGATCCATGTCAAGGCGTATACCTGTGCGTCTTGGTGCGGATGAACGTAAGTGCACGTCAATCGGCAACCGAATCGCCGGATGGTTCCGTCCACAATTGATCGCCGCCGTTTTCTCGGTGAGTTCCGGCGAGGATTCGTCAGCGACGAAGATGGCTCCGGCCGATCGCTACGTACGAGTGACTCAATGCGCGGGCCGCTAATGAGCACTGCACTGTATTTCAATGACGAGCAGGTGGCTGGACGTGAAAATCACTTCAAGGAGACAGGTAGGTGGGCTGGTAGGTTGATGTAGAGCGAAACGCGGCGTATTTGCTCCGGTAGCTTAGAACGTAAGTCAAAAAGAAAACCGGGAATAAGGTCTTGTTGCGTAAAATGACGCTTAGCTTGCGGCTTAAGACAATTGCGATCTGGGGGAAATTTTGAAAACATCATCACGACGACCGCACGGCCGCAAGCCTGCACGGGCTGCACGGGTGCGAGGGGGAAAAAAGAAGAGGACGGCAGTCATCGACTGCTCGTATTGTTTCAGTCTGAGATGAGGTCACTGTAGACAGCACGTTCCAACTCGTTCCAAGCTCGAGTCGCCACTGCATCCGGATGTGGTAGGACATTTGTGATAAAAGTGGCCCCAATACCAGACTGACGATCAACAAACTGCTCTAATTTTAGTACGATCTCTCACTTAAGCGGGTCTCTGTGAAGAGCGGACGGGGTGGGACTTACCCAGTGTCCGTTAGTCATCCCAGCCCACATCAAGCTGCCCTTCTTTCTTTTGGCCAGAGAATCCTCCAGATTGATCACTCCACCGATTCCATGGTCCAGGGGCATGCCCGTCTCGAAATCCGGAACCATGCCATCGTGGAACAATTCAGTCAGGAACTTGAGCTCATGGCGCTGGACACTGGTCAATTGCGGCTTGAACATCTCGTCGACCGTGTCTTGTTTCAAGATTGCCTCTTCGCCCGCCGAGGCTTTCAGCAATGTCTGCAAGAACTTTGCGAAGTCTGCCGCCGTCGTGTAGAGCCCCGCCCCACCGCCGTCCACTGACACTTTCGTCTTTGAAGGATGGTCGTCGCTGCTCGTGAGGACACCCGTCTCAGCATCGCGGTGGGTCGTCGCGACAAGACGGTCTTGGATATGCGGAAGGGAACCCGGGCGGAAAGTGGAATCGTTCATGCCCAGAGGCTTAAAGAACGTCTCCGTCATAAACTCGCCCAGTGTCTTGTTGGTGAGCTTCTCGATGACTTGGCCTGCCCAGTCGAGTCCGACGCCGTAGTACCAGCCCTGCCCGGGTGCAAATTTCAAGGGGTTGTTCCACCTCTCGACGGTATCCTGGAGGTCCTCCTCGTTGCGGCCGACGTGTTTCGCCCACCTGCCAAGGTCCGGATCTGCGGAGCGGTAGCCAAAGCCCGCGGTGTGGGTGAGCAGTTGTCTGCAGAACTGCAAGTCAGATGCCCACAGGCTCAATGATCGCTCGTGTTGTCCTGACCCATGTGGAGTGTACTATTGGTAGAGAAAGGAATATGTCGATCAAGACGTATGTAGGAAAAAGTAAATACCTTAGTGTGATAGGGAATGTGTTGTCAACGAGATACGGGATGTCATCACCAACGAAACCCCTGAGGATCTTCACCTCGGCCAACTGAGGCACTAGGTGTTTGACGTCGTCGTCCAGTCCTATCAAGCCATCCTCGACAACCAGCATGGCAGCTGCCGCGGTCACGATCTTGGTCAGGGACGCGACCCAGCAGCAGGACCCTTCTGAGAATCCAGTCGAGTCCACGGCTGAGTGGATGCGTCCTGAGGCTCCATGATACAGCACCCCTGCGCACTGGGTTGTCAGTCGAGATTGCAATCCTCAAGACCAACTGAATGGAAGGCCACAGGACGAAGAGATAAGTTGCCAATGTCCGTACCGTCTTTGTTCACGACCACGAAAGCGGCTCCAAGCAACTTCCCATTGCCAGCTTTCTCATCCGGACTTGCCACGAACGATTCGAGTATCTGATCGAGCTTCTTCTGGGCCATGTCGGAACTACTATGTACGTGATTCATGTCACTTGGCATCTCTCTGAGAATCAACCGCGGGGTATCATCTGATTTGGCCTCCCAGGTTGTATACTGCTACCCCTACCCCAGAGCCCAGGCAGAAAAAGGGCCATCTCCAGTTGATACTGCGGGGTTGCAATGTGTGAGTGGGTACTACCTGCAGCGGCCCGGAAAGGGGATCCGACGTGACCGGCAGCACCTGTACGGTCCGTAGCTACTTTGGTAGTGGATGTTTGCGAGGCTCGGCGGCATTGACTTGCATGCGTACGCCCGGGACGGAAGACAAAATTGGCCACTGAGAATGGATGAATCCCCGCCGAGGCTTGCATGTTCCGTGGATCGTGGCCTCATGGGTACATCAGTCTGAGCTTCATAGGCTATCACTTACAGATGCCTCCTTACTACCTACGGTACCTGTTAGTGAGAATATTGTCGATCTTCCGTGCATATGGCGTTGAACTGACACGTTCTCAATTGTATGCATCCCACGGGGTACTGGCCCCCCTTTTTGTATCGAGGTCCACAGAGAGCAATTGGTATAAGTAGCAGTGGCAGAGTGGAGGCGCTCTGACCTGGTTGAGCTTGGCAGATCTCTAGCAATCAGATCGGAGCTTGTCGTCCAAGCTGCCAAGTCATGAGATTATTATGCCACTCAACAAATGGAACGCGCATCACATCGTGGCGAGGTTCGTATTGTATGATCTCGATCGATCGAACGTTTTTGAGCGTATGCGATTAATATGGATGAGTGTCTCCAGACCATTTCTTGTAAGTCATTCGTAGCGAAGTCGCAAAGAAAGCTAGTCATCACGCAACGCTATGTGTCAAGAGATAGAAAGTTGTGAATAAACAAACTAAAAATTGGGGTGTTAGTGGCGGGCGGAAGGCTCTCAGCCGCATGCCTTTATTAAGCGTTGTGCCTTTCCCTGTGAACTATCGTGAGTCAATCCGCAAGATCCGGGCCGTGTGGTGGTCGGTGTGGTGTGCCGAAATTGTGCACAATACCGAAAAGATCCTGTGCAGCAAGGACAGTTGGCAAAGTATTGTATGTGTCGAGTCAGGGTGTCAGTGTCACGAGGTCTTCATATGGCCACATTTTCCAGACTCTCCACGCAGGACAATGCAGGTGCTGTTAGAGACACGTAAGGTTATAGGCATCGACCGATTGCTATAAAAATAAAAGCATATGAAAGAAGGAAATCATCATAGAGCAGGGACCAAGAAGAAACCTCAGGCCATTCGATCGCAACTGCAAGGAAGAAGCATCTCGATGCTAGTGTGATGTGCTCTCTGTGTGTGTGTGTGTGTGTGTGTGTGCGTGTGCGTTTCCTTCTAAAAATTGTCTAGTGTAGGCAGGTGTGAGATGGGATCGCCGAAGGGGGATCGTGTTTGCCGAGAATGGGGCCCCGCGACACGAAGCGTTTCCACGATGTCCGACGACAGGTGGAAAGGCGAAGAATCAGCCAAGGTGTTCCAAGAGTGTCATCACATCAGAAGATTCCGCCGCATTATGTGGGGCCCTCAGTGGGGCGGAACACACCTGCATAAGCGTACCGCCAAAGGTCTGGGCTTTGGGGTGACCCGCCCCGGACAATGTGCTTATCAAATTTCTCAATGCTCCCAAGCATCGTGAGAAATAACGGGTCGGGCGAGGCAATTGAAAAGGCCAGCAAAGTCGCCGTTTCGTTCCAGTCGAGTTCCCTTTTTTGCTCTTCACCCCCAGCTCACTATACTCCCTCAAAACTCTCCAAGAATTCTCTTAGAGACAACCAACAATCAAACAACCACTCTCACACACACAACAACCTTCACCAAAAACCTTCTTAGCCTTGTCATGGCTTCGACCCCTCAACCACTTTCGATCAACGCGACGGAGCGAAGGCCCTCTCCACGTAAGTTGTCAACCCCATTGTCCCCAATTTATAAGCACACCATTCTGACATGATCCATCAACAGAGTACAACACCACTGCTTCTTCTGGCCTTTCTCCACTAAACAACACTTTGGCTGCAACTGGCCTTCCTCAACTCGACGAGTCTGACTTCCTTGATGCTCACTTGTCATCACACAGTATGTTCACACCTCCCCGCATTTCGAATGCATTCTCCATCTTTTTTATAGTTGTCCAGCCTTCTCTAACAGACTACCAGTCTCCTCTCACAGCACATCACGAAGGAGGCGCGGCCAGGTCTCCGAAAGCGAAATTGTCACCTACCAACAGTGGAGGTTAGACATCGGCAGGCATCTCTAAATGTAAATGCGGCCGGGAAAGAAGAACAAAAAACAATCATTTCGCCAGCTCAGCTGGCTTGTATAAAGCAATTAGAGGAGGTGCATCTCCACTTCACAGATTATCATTTACGACCATGCCGCATATCTTCGGCAGTATAGACGATGCTGGGCATCAAAGCAAATACAACATACCTAATCACGCAAACAATCTGTGTCTTGATTCGATTTTGCTATTTCTCATGATGTCGACGTTTATTATGCGCAATTCATTGAATTGTATCTGTAAAACACCTATGTGATAGGTACATACCGACATCCACTTAAAGTTTCCAATCCCTTTCACCTGTCCACAACACCGATCTGGGTGCGCAAAGAATACATGGAATCGTGTAGATTGAGTGCTGCCGTCTAATGTAGCGCTTATATGCCGGTGACCGTCGATGTATAACGAAAATGGTTATTTGTCTCTAAGTCTTGATCCATTTGTCTTACTATGCTTGGCCGAAAAAGCACCCTGCCCTGTGTTTATGTATACGACGTTTGATATTATCGATGTTGGAGGTGAGAGTTGCCGTTATAGCCATTCTTAAATACTTCGTATTTACCTCTACACAAATGCTTCACCTTCTTTTCATCTGATCGACTGGCCTCGCATTCATTATTTGTCCCTATACATGTCTAAGCTGAGGGGTCAGGAATAGGCCACAGGCTGGCAGGGGAAGGGGGAGGACTCATCTAGTAGAGCTTGACTTCACCGCATATTGAGCTGCATTTACCATGACGAGTCAACAGTGAGCATGGTAGACAAGCTGACCTGAGACCTCTTCTACCGTTTTCATAAACACGTACCGCGGGACAGTGACAGCCAGAACGACACATGCCTCTATCTTAGCAAGCGCCTGTCCGACATAGTTGCGTGGACCTCGCTCAAAAGGCCCTCAGGCACTGATGGGCGCTTCTGCCCTGGCTACCGCCGCGACTTCATCGTCCGGTGGTGTTCCTGCAGCAAGCGCGCCCAGCCATCGCTCGGGCATCACAGGTACATACAAGTTCAGGCGAATATCACGGGATATCGGAATAGATAATATAGGCAATTCGCGATGTGTTCAGGTCAGCTCTCCCTGACGCGCTGGCACTTTTTGTGCCCCCCGACCCACAGTCATCACGGCATCACGAATAATATCGAACATCAGATTGCCAACAAATAAGCCTGTCCAGAACTCGGCCCCTGTCTCGGCAAAAACGGCACATTTCGTTTCTTCTTCCTGAAATCCAGGTAGCAAAGTCATCAGATGCGTTGGCGTAAACCCAAAATTGGACCTCTTGCGTAAATGAGGAGTGCTGGTCAGGCTTCTCCTTCAGCAGTCAGAATCGATGTCTTAGCAAGTCTGCGTTATGCCACTCAGGCTCGGACTTTGGCATACCTTGTAGAAAGGCCTTGGTTATTAGTCCTGTTACTTACTCCGCAAGTTGCAACCTCATGGCTAAATATAACCACCTTAGGATAGGCCATATGTAGGCCGGAGATCTACAAACATAAAAGACGGTCTGCTTAGAACTTCTCGATCATTTCGGAGAACATCATGTCTAAAGACAATTAGCACATCCGCAGATTTCTAAGTGCGTAAGAGTATCGTGAATTGAAAGAAAAAGAGAAACATCTGGATGTTGGTCTATGGGACCGCCTTGGGTGGAGGCATGGCAATTCTGCAGGTGTCCCCACTACAGGGACGTTGGCAACTGAGTCAGTGTGGCATATTGCTTGTTCCACGCGTGGTATCTTTTAGCAAACATCGGCGATATGTAAATTTGGCAGGAAGACATGTAAAGATTGAAGCAAGGAGACTTTTGCTTCCTATCAAGTGAGTAGACATAAATTGATGCTCCGACTTGTCCGCTAGAGCCACCCAGGCCGAAGGAAGGACTTTGTCATCTGAGAACAACACGAGAGACTGAGACTTGGCCCAGCCAGACTTCACTGCTACCTGGGTAGGTAATGCTCTAAGAGAACCCACCCAAAACTTGGATGTTCAATAAGGGGCATATGGCTCATCCGCCTTCGTTGTTGAGGTCGTCGTCCAAGCGACTACCACCTTGGGAACGCGCACGGCGTACCGCTCTTGCGCGGGTTGTATGTATTGTGCAGTGTTCCGATTTCTATAATTGAAAGCCCTAGGAATGGCCCCGTATATGTATTATGTACGAAGCCCCAATACACCGTACTGTACTCAAAAACCTGTGCCGTACACTGTATCGTACAAAGTGGATTCTGAGTGGATCGCATGTCCCGATTAAGCTTAGCTCTACCTTGTGAAGGAGTTTTCTTTACTATGTAACAGACGTCTACTGCCACGTGGGTGACGATAGCATTAGTGGTGTCTTTGATATAAGTGACAGGAATTTTGACGATGATCATGAGAAATTCAGGGTCGTAGATGCGGGCATGTTCAACCCAAAGAAGTATAAATGTGAAAAAAACTCCTCCATTCCCGAAAAGGGAGTGGGTGGGGTGTACTAAACAAAGGGTCCCGTATCTCCACGCAAAGATAAAACACAAGTATTCCGTACAGTACAAGTACTATGTACTGTAAGGGCTCAGCTGAAAGGGAAGGCTCAGGATGCTGAATAGCTGCACAGCGCTAGACTATTTCGTGGCCGGATCAGGGCCGAATTCCTAGGGATAGTCTATGTTTATCTATGTACGGTACATGGATTCTTTCATTTTCGTTATACCCGAGTTTTAAGTGTATTCTCGTGATTGGCGGCTGAGTAGCCGCGCGTAGCATGACTAGAACTGCTGGACTATTAAGCTTTTGGGTCAGCATCAATGCCACGTTGAAGCAAGACTATCGAATCAATTGCACCTCTAGCCGCTTTGTGCCCCTTTCTAGACCTGTCCATGCATATCTATGGGTCTCGTCACGATTCCCCAGGTCGGTCCACTTTATACATACCTAGGTAGGTACTACACCCAAAGGACCTTTCGAAGCCATGTTCCTTCCCGCCAACTTTGCTTTCAGTGGAACCGGCCGCCGACAGAAACCTGTAACTTCCGAGATATTTCGTTGTTGGACTTGTATAGTTGCACTGCATCTGTCTTCGAAGCGCTAAGTCGAGACCGCAATCGTTTCGAAGTCCGTATCTTTGTTCCGTACCATCTTTTCAAATAGTCTTCTTGGCCTCTTGGGCCCTCTTCTCTTCCTGAAGGAACCATTTTCCAGCTATCTCGAGCCCTTCATAGACACCCACCTTTGGCTTGTAGCCGAGGACGCGCTTGGCCTTCTCGCACTTAAGTGTACGGTTGATCGTACTCAAGTGGACGGCTTCCCTGGTGATCGCAGGTTGCTTCTTCCCAAAAGAAAGGATCCAAGTAGTCCACTCGCTTATTAATGCCAGCAGCATGACAACCCAGAGAGGAACAACTTTAATATCTTCCTCTTTGACGGGTCGACCGACAGATGCAGCAATAGCTCGCTGAAACTCCCAAAATAAAACTGGCTCGTCGTTTGTGATAATAAAGGCCTCACCGTCTACACGCGCTTCAGGAGATGAAGGAGCCTTTCCATAAGCATTGATGAGGGCGTGTGCGGCGAGAAGATGGGCGTCCACCAGATTAGAGACGTAGGTAACGTCGTAGTAGTTTTTCCCAGGTCCAATCTGTACATTCGCTTTTCCAGCTCGGGCCTGAGCTATAACTTTGCCGAGGAAGCCACAATCACGGGCACCGAAAGCTGTGGCGGGGCGGATTGACACCGTCAACATAGACGAGTCTCCGTTCTGGCGATTAGCCGCAAGGGTCTCATCCTCGGCTTCGACTTTAGTCAGGGTATAGACTCGCTTCTGTGCCGGGTACCGGAGGACTGGGTACGTTTCGTCGGCATCGACCAGTTCGCTCACATTGTCGTGAATGGCCGAGGATGATGAGGTGTAGACGAAAGCCTGTGCAGTTTTTCTGGCGGCTACGAGAACATTATGGGTGCCGTCAACGTTCACGCGGCGGAAACGTGAGGGATTGAGAAAAATCGGATCTGGAGATGCAACGTGGAAGACAGTCTTGGGCTTCGTTTTCAGAAAGACAGCGTCAACGTCGGCAGAAGACGTGATGTCGCAGTCGTGGTATGTGACTCCTGGAACGCGGTTACGCTCAGTATGTAAGTCAACGACGTGGACCTCACAACTTGCGTCTTCGGCGAGGAGACCTTCGACCAAGTGAGAGCCGAGAAAGCCGCAGCCGCCTGTCACAAGGACGGGACTGAGGGTTGAAGTGGTATTGGAGCCCGGCATGGTGATGATGTTTAAATTTTAGTTCTGCTGAACTGACACTGCTGTGAGAGACAGTACAGAAAGAAGTCTAAAGGGAAGGGAGTTTCGACGACTTTGCAACTGAAGCTTATATGCTTTGTGGTCTAATCTGAGGTGCTGTGCCGCTTGCATGCATGCAGTACATGATATCCCGGTCAACTTCAGCTCGCGGCGCAGCAACAAGTGTGGACGTACATCTAAACAAGAACACAGAAAGCCTATGACAGGAAGTTCGATGGATACCGTTACTTCGGTATCCACTGAGTCCACAAAAATCTATGCATCGTAAGGTTGGAGTGTACTTAGGTATAAAAATCCCTTCTCGGCCCAAGTCCAGGGGACCAATTCATATCGTCCCACATGTCACTATCTCGGTCGGTTCTATGATGTGCGATTAAAGCTGATATCCGATTTCTCGCACAACAAATTCTCTAGCAAGTCTACATTTGTAGCTGCCCTGCCTTCCTAAGTAATTTCGAGCCTCGCTAATTTAGAATCACTGTGCAATCCTTTTACGGCTCTCAGATTTGCCAGTCAAAATGTCTCCTAAGAGATCTGGAAATCCACTGGATTATTATCCTGTTGAACAACCGCCGGCCGGACAGACGTCCAATTTTGTCGATCCCCCTTCCCTTGGTCCTGAGCTCATAGCTGTAGAAGCATCTTTTACTGCTCTTATGCTTCTCACTGTAGCTCTTCGAGTCTTCGTAAGTCTGAAGTGGACAAAGAGTTGGGTCTTGGGTGATTGTAAGTCTCAATTTCTGATTGCGTAGCTGAGAGGCCTAATGCTGAGATTGTACAGATACTTGCATTATTGCTGCTGTGAGTATTCAATTTTTGGGAGTGCCAACGATGGAATAATGCTGACGCTCGTAGCTTGGATCGGTGGTACATATGGTTATGATCATCGAATGTATGTGCCACGCTCAAGTTCTGATACTGCTCTGATCGCTGAACAACTTCTCAGCAACCAATTACGGTTTTGGGAGACATATGTGGGACATACCTGTGTCGTGGGTCTTGGTGGACAAAAACATTAGGGTCAGTCTTGTATCGCCTCAATCAAGTCGCGTCATTGCTGATGTTGGCTTCTACCAGATCATGTCCTCAAGCGCCATCATCTTCCCATTCACAATCTTGTTCGCCAAGGTTTCCATCCTCCTTATATATCTTCGGCTGTTCAAGATCGACCGGCCCTTACGGATCAGTATCCACGTTGGACTGGTCCTCATGGCTCTCTTCCACACCATCATTATAGGAATTGGAATAAACACCGTCGTCAAATGCGTCGGCATATCAGGAGGTACATCTACATTTTGCAAAGCCTCGGGTGGGTCGATCCAACTGGCCCAGTCAACGTTTAATCTCGTAACGGATATCTGGATCCTCTTACTGCCAATGCCGCTCTTGAAGAAATTACAGCTTCCTCGCACGCGCAAGATCGGCTTGTTGTTTGTGTTTGGGGCTGGTATCATGTAAGTTGAGTCTCAAATACCTGGAGCACTCGCAGGACTGGTGACAAGCTAACGCTTGGTCGTATCCAGTGCATGCGGAGCGAGCCTAGCACGTCTCATAGTGTTTGTCATTCGCTATCACAGCACCGACACCTTCTGGGATCACGCAGTTGACACTGAGGTTAGGTCAGTATTTCCATAGGTCTTCCTTGCTTTAATTTAGTCCGCTTATGCTGACGGGTGCTCTTAACAGCGCCATTGAAATGAGCATCGCCATCATGGTGTCTTGTGCGAGTGCGCTGCCACAGTTCTTCAGGAAGACGAAATTGTACTTGCACTCGACTACATTATCCATTGGTAAAAAGATGCTGTCCTTGGTGGAGACAAGGAGTATGTTCAAGAAGCAGAGCAACGAGAAGGAAAATCTTGATTCTATTCTCAGCCTAGATCCTTATTGTGTACTGGAAACCCAAAGGGGAACAGGAAGTTTCGAGGGTGCTTCCAGGAAGACTATGTCTCACGATACTGAGGAAATTGTTTGAGACTTCTGCTTCATGTACTGCTTCCCAATATAGAATAATGTCGAATAAATTCCCAGCTGCACGGGAGAAGCGAGTGGCTGGGACGCTGAGGGTGTGGGAAGGAGAGAACCTGGAATGCAACTTGTGTCAGGACACGCGACCGTCAACGTGCTGATTTGGTGTCGTATCTCTCCAGCACTTATCTAGTGCTTGGGGAGAGGCACTGGAAAACCAATCGATGTCAGTACCGGATTGGAGGTATGTCTACTAGCCTCGATTCGCGATTCTGTCCAAGGTTCGCTGGTTGCCGTCGCCAGATCCTGCAACACTACCAGCCTGGAACCCTCTGTAATTTGCTTGTCGGTTTCACTTTCGAGGATAAGTGCATGTATACCGCAGCAAGTCTGGAATTATATAAACCAATGCTCACCTAGTAGCTGCGAAGGTGACTGTTGCCGTTGCTGACCAACGTTATGAACACGATGTTTTATCAAATAGAACATGTATTTCCAACGTCTAGTCGCCGCGGCCCGCTAGCCTTCTAATTGGTGACTTTGCCAATACTCTACTCATTACAAAATCGTCTTCATCCATGTTAATAGGCAGGTTGTTGTGCAATGATGAGCTCTGCCGACTGGAGTACAGCAGCGTTCGCCACTTAAGCGCATTGATGAATAAGTTCCAGGTTAATTATTCCGACAAATCATCTTTTCTTCGATAAAGGTGGCTGAGGATTTTGGTGTGCGGCACCATTGATCAACACCTTTAGCAGTGCCCAATACCTGGATGACAGAGCACCAAGCGATCGCACTTTGAACCAATGTGTAGAAAAGAAAAAAAAGGGAGGGGGCTCTGACAGTTGGAGGCTGAATGACTGTGAAAGTCTGAGTTTTCCAATGTCTTGCCCTCATTACAGTCCTGGCAGGGTTTGGAAGCATTCATGTGACGACCTGGACACCGCCCGCCAATCTGGATTTCAAGTCTCAGCTTCCAATCAGCAAGCCACCTTACCGGCACGAGTATTTACCTAGGTAACTAAAGCATGCGGGTTTGCGACTGGTTCCTGTCCTGTCAGTGCTAGGACCACTGGAAACCTTGTTTTGGCTCGGCTGAGTTGAAGTAAAAAGTTATTCTTGTATAATTGCCCGCCATAGAAACCTCTTTTTCGGAAGCATATCCTCGAGGTCCCTGTGCGCTCTCGTATATTCGTAAAATCGTCATGCTTAGAGGAACTTCTCCTGTCCCAACTTCGCTGTCCGAGATCAATACCGTAACTTCTTCCTCGCAGTGTTCCCTCGCACACTCGCACACGCTCTCGGTACTACCGCTTCCTACCTGTACTACCACCATTCGCAATCTTGTCCACGACCATTCCACCAAGCGTAGACGTCATCAGTCTCCCCATAGCACCGCCTGCTATGCCAGGGTTCTTATCCAGTCCAGCATCAATCAGACCGGCAGATATGGCTGCCGTGGCGACGCGAACTCCTTTCTGTCCCATCCACTCTCCAGGGCGACTTTTCTGACGGAAGACCTCAAACGCCGCCGCCGTCAACGCAGCTTTGATAGCCTTATTCCGTCTGCTTTTCAGCTCCTCCTCCGTCAAGGGTCGATCTCGACTTGCGCTCCGCTTCCTATCGCGTGTCCGGGAGCGCGGACGGGATCGTGTGCGAGAGGTGGATCTGCTCTCGCTGCGTGGCCGTCGACTTTTTGGTCTGCCCTTGTCCGATGTACGCGAGCGACGGTCGCGGTCGCGGTCGCGGTCGTGATCGCGTTTGCTGTCGTGGTCGTCGTCGTGTTCTTCAAAATATTCGTCCGAGCCATTGGCATCATTGTATGTTGAACGCCGCGAAGGTGCAGGCCGGGCCCGCGAGCGGCGCGCCTCGCGGGGATCGCTTTTCTTCCGCCTATCTCTGTCTTCTGAGTCGCGGGACGAGTCTCTGTCCCTTGGCTTTTCCTGCTCCTCGTCTCGGTCTCGGTCCCGGCGTGCTGGACGGCGTCGGGAGCTCTCGGAGCCCCCCATCATGAAGATGGTCTTCTACAGAGGATTTGGGCGTCTGCAGTGGTTGGGAGCTGGACAGATAAAATCGTCCTGTCTGCAAAAAACAGGCTTCTGATAACGTACGTAGCATCCAGGGTATGAGGCACACCCTTGGACGTCACACATGACCCTTGCTTGAATCGCACCCCGAATGAGCCATCCTGGGATATGCCCGTCATAGGTGCACCACGTCTTCGTCCAATGAGTCTCTGACTTCGAGATTTGGTTCCCGGATCGTCCCAGGCGGACCGGCTCGCCAGCTTCTGGAAGTCGGGACGCATATTCCCTGCTTTTGCCAACTGCAGCCCGCCGTCATGGTTCAGAACAACCGTTGTGCAAGATTACCCTGCAAGCCTTGTAGACTCTTTATTGCCATATTAAGCAGGTCAAGTCGAGTCTTGCGCTGACAACGCCGTTCCACTTGTCAGAGTTTCAGCAGCAGTAGCTTTGTCTAGCGCAAATGCTTTTCAGAGGGACAATGCTGGTCTACCTTATCAGTAATCTTCGAATACTTCATCAAAGGTCCACGGCGCTCACTAATAAAGTGTCTCACCCAGAACATGTGAGTCTACTCGTATTTTTGCGGAGAGCATAGAACCAATTGGTGCAATAGCACGTGTTGTATAACGAAAATATGGGCCTGGACCACATAATGAGTCTTCGTGGACCTATAGCTCGAGTTGCAATCTGGGTGTGATATTATGGTCTAGCGAGGCAGACAGTGCAGCTCCTAGGCAGCTAGGTTGCGAGATGCTGAGAAATCCTGATTGCGAAGCTCTGCGGTAGGAAGAATACTCGACAATCATAAAGTCTAGAACATAAGCATAAAGACAATGTGGGGGGATTGAGCCAGGGGTCGAGGCTGGGCAGTGGGGACATCGGAAGAACACTCTCCTGGGCTCAAGTTCTCCTCCGTCCTATTTGTGGTAAGTATAAACTCCGTTCACAACTGACAAGCCACATAAACAAGGAGGGCTCGCAACCCAGCATAGGTAGGGATAGCATCCGGCTCCCTCGTGAGCACGCTGCAAGTCTTCGGACGAGTTATTGTGTAGCAGTTTTCATCTTCCCTTTCCCAAATGGGTTTGACTTTTAGACTATATTAAGGTTTTTCAGCTTCTTCATTAGGGTTCGAGATGCTCGTAAGTGGATATCTTCGGATTCTCTGGAAGCGAGTTTACATATCCGCACCAGCAGCATCGTCGAGCCAAGATACAGCTGCCCCTTCATCTAGGTGTCGGCCGATGTTTTCCAAGCGAGGGCCCGTATTTCCTTCCCATTTGGGTCGGCGGCCGTGAGAACGGAGTATTTGTTTTGTTTCAACACAATAATCCCTGCCATCAGCTCTCCTGAAAGTTTCAGCCCCTCTCGTCGTTGGTTGAAATATAAATGCTCTTAATTCCCATATTTACATGTTCGTGAAGTTGGAACGATCAGCGTGATCTACACGTCAACGCATGGTCTTCCTCTTTCCTTACTTGACCCTCTTTTCATTCTTTAAAAGTCTCCGCCATGTTTTTCTCCGGTCTCATCAGCCTCCTCACGATTGGCTTTGCAGGTCTATCCAGCGTCAATGCTTACCCTAATCCGGGCGCCTGCTCAGGCGATTGCTGGGCTCACGACCCTTGCATGGTGAAGAGATCCGACGGAACCTACTTTCGTTTCAACACTGGCAGTGAGATTGGCATCTGGACGGCTGATGCCATCACAGGTCCCTGGGTGTACCAGGGAGCCGCTCTTCCGTCTGGATCTAGTATTGATCTCACTGGCAACACTGATCTCTGGGTGAGTCGAAACTTCCGCCTGCTTTCATGTGTGTATAGAAAGGCATCTGTCATGATCCCACCTCAACTAACGCTTCCAAGGCACCAGATGTACGTCTGATAGGAGATACATATGTGATGTACTATGCAGTCTCGGTCTTTGGTTCTCAAGCCTCTGCTATTGGCTATGCCACATCCACCACAATGGAATACGGAAGCTGGACCGACCATGGCTCAACGGGCATCTCCTCTTCGAGCGGCAAATCCTATAACGCAATTGACCCGGCACTGATCGAAGTCGATGGCTCGTACTACATGAACATGGGGTCTTTTTACGGCGACATCTATCAAGTTCCGATGAACAGCGCCGGTACCAAGGCCGCATCTGCCGCCTATCAGATCGCCTACAACTCTTCAGGCTCCCACGCCGTGGAAGGCAGCTTCATGTACTACCGAAGCCCTTACTATTACCTCTTCTTTTCGTCGGGCGCCTGCTGCGGCTATAACACGGATAAGCCGGCGGCTGGCGATGAGTATACAGTCCATGTCTGCCGAAGCCAAAGCGCCACTGGAGGCTTCGTGGATGCAAGTGGCAAGAGCTGCACGGAGGGCGGCGGGACCGTGGTTCTTGCTAGCCACGGTACTGTCTATGGAGCAGGTGGACAAGGCATTCTGGTCGATTCAACTCAGGGAGGGGCGGTGATGTACTATCACTATGGTGAGTCCTCCCCCACGAGATTCCTCTTGTGAACGCTTCAGTCACTAATGGAACCCGACAGCGGATACTACTATTGGCATCTCTGATGCAGACTATCAGTTCGGATGGAACCTTATCAGCTGGTCGACTGGATGGCCTGTTCTGGTGTGATTCAGACTCGGCGCACATTCTGGTCCAGGATACCTACTTCTATTTTCCCACTTCAACTTGGACATATTACCAAGCATGTCTTGCTGCAAAAATTCTAGCAGGATGTTACACAGTATATACTTAGATTTCGATGCAAATAAATAAATTTATGAGTCACTGGTACTCTCAGTTACGTTAAGCTGGGGTCGGTCTCTCAATCTTACGATTAACTGTCTATTTAATATAACAAGTGTCACAGGGAATGATTGGTATTACTTGAAATCGATAATTTTGCTGCAGATAAAAAGAAGCCAGAAGTTTTGATCGCTAATTCGCATTCTGATGAACAAAGGCTTCAACAGGGGAGAAAAAGGAAAGGTAAAGGCGTCTACATGTTCTGTTGCCGTGAGAAATGTGAAACATTTAGAGAACATCCAATCGACTTGGGAGGCAGTTGACGTCTCATTTCTTTTGTCGCCCTCCTAGATTTGGGTGTTGGTTGGCTGGGCTTGGGGGGGGGGGAGCGGGATTTGATGTCAAAAGCTAAGGGTTAGGGTACATATATGTAATGTATCCAGCCTCCGTAGAGCCCTGGTTTCCTTGACGCGCTTCAATTTAAGCACGACGCGTCTGCTGCGCTGCCGGCCGAATATACCGCTGCAACTCGATTTACTACCATCATCTTTGTCAAGCATGTAATTCAGACGCGAATCGCCACGATGCAAGACCGAAGGGTGATATATGACTCAGAGGAAGAAGATGAAGGTTTCAGCCCTCCCAACAGCCCAGCCAAGGGTGCACCATCTCTCATGGTCATGACGGCGGAGGACGAGAACGAAGGGCAATCGTTAGGGGACCGAATTGGCGACACCAGATCGACAGATCCGGATCTATTCAGGCGGATCTATGAGGAGCAACAGCAAGGCGTGACAGATTCGGTACCAAATTCAATGAGGGACACCCAGGCTCAGAATGGCTTCTTGGACAAGCTCAAGAGCCCCCACTCGAAGGCCACGGACAGTTTATCATCAGTCACGGACCCAACTTCGAAGAGCGGAAAGAAGAAAGTATTGGGGAGTTTCGATGCCAAAGAATTCGGAAATGTCACTCAGGTCACGACTCCGTCTGCACCTGGCACCAAGCAGAAGGACGTATACGACTTCTCACTGAGTGACGAAGAAGGGGCTCCGGTAGAGCCTGCAATTTTGCACAAGAAAGTATCCTCAAAAGGATCAAGGAAAGCCGGTAAGAGGAAGAGAGGCCAGTCTTCTGATGCCCTTTTTGCCAGTGCGACCGCCAGGGACAGCCCACCGCAGCTCTCGACCTTTGATCAACTCGCACAGGATCAGGAAGGCGAGTCTCCGAGGCCCACGACGAAGAGGCGGAAGAGTGCACAAGATCGGCATCTGCACCAGGTTCCTGACGATGTTGACTTATTGGTCAGTTCACCACCAAATAACATGAGCGATCCGTCCGGCGAGACGACTATGCACGCCGATGGCTTGGACAGCGTGGTTCCTTCTACGCGCGTTACGCAGGGGGCCAGCCATGGCCACGGACACCCGCCTGCATCTTTCTTTATAGCTCCACCTGATACCCTGACTTTAAGCCAGAGAAATGAATATCTGCGTATGAGCGACCATTCTGAACTTGATGGGGAGGACAGCCAGCAGCAGCAGCCGTCGCTTCCGGTGCCGAAGCCTACGCATACCGAAGGCCAACGATTGACAAGTACCAGTGTATCGACCATCGCGTATACCACTCCGAGTCGCTTTGCGTCATCTTTTGACCCGCTGCCTATCTTAGGAACGTCCGATGGACGCTCGTCGAATGTCACAACTTCTAGCGGGAGGAGGACACAGATAGATGGGACTCACGTACGCATGGCACGCGCCATTTTCATTTTCAGTTACGGTGGCTGACCAATCTCTAGCCCCTGTCTTCTCCGGACGAACTTAATGCGCCTTCGACAGCAAGGAAAAGTCGCCAAAAGAGACACATGAGCATCGTGAATGAGGAAGAAGAACCCGCACAGTATGACTCCGTTAAAATCGGCTACACTCGCGAGACTTTCGTACCTAGAACAAACCGCCGTAGGTTCAGAGCTGTTGAAGACAGCGTCACGGACACACAAGTTGAGGCCGATAAAAATAGAGCAAGAAGGATGCGGCAAAAGCAGGGCGAGCATGCTGAGGGAACACAAGAGGACCCCGAGAACACTGTGAAGATTGGGCTTCCCGGGGAGCAGTACGCGCCAAGCCCCAGTAGGAGAGGGTCCACGGTCATGGCGGAGGAGGACGAACGGATGCAACATGCGGGGGGTTCTATGCCTGACACCTGCCCGCCCGGCAATGCCAGCTATGAGGGATCAGCTGATGTGGAACCAGAACCCCCCTCCTTGAACCGGCAGGAACCAGATCAAGCCATTGAAGCTATGGCCGGTGTAGACCCAGAGGTCTGGGCAGCCTTGCCGGACGAGATCCGACAAGAGCTAATTTCTCAACAAGAATCTGCTCGCCACTCACAGACCTCCCGGACTAGAAGGAGTGGCCGAGGCAGCGAAGCGGCGAGCAGCCTAGCACTTGTTCAAGAGGAACCACCGCAGCACAAGAAGCGGGGCCGGAAGAAGAAAGTCAAGGCGGCTGAGGATGATTCTCAGGCGTTTAATGAGCCAACCACCGCAATTGAGGAGCCAGAAGCACGGCCCAGTCCAGCGGCGACTGCCACCACGAAGAGGAAGAGGGGCAGGCCCAGAAAAGTTGAGATGGCCCCGCCATCACCCTCTTCCGAAGCTGAGGAGCCAGGCAGATCGACGGAAGCGCCAGAGCTGCCGTTTGTGCCTGATGTGGAGCTGAGTGCAACGCATGGCCTGCCACATGAGCACCCGAAAGAGACTTCAGCACCCAAACCACCCGCTAAGAGGGGCCGCAAGAAGAAGGTGGTCGAAGCGCCACCAGTGCGTCTAAACGAGCTGCAGGAGAATGCCTATCCAGATGCAGACTGTGATGGCTTAGATGAAATCGCAGGAAGGCAGGCAGTGAAACCTCCACAATCCTCGGCCATTCCACCGTCCGCATCTGTTGAGATAGAGGATCGCCAAGCGCTTCGAGACATCAGCAGCACAGCAAGCAATACGCTACCCAAGAAGGACTCTGCATCGGACCAAGCGGCGGAGAAAACATCAATGGAGGCGGTGGAACAGCGGCAAGAGGTCACGACAGAGCCAAAGGCAAAGGAAACCTCAAAGTCTGCATCGACACCCGGTCAACAGGGTAAGGTACCGTTGAGGGTTGGACTGAGCAAGAAGTCGAGGATCGCGCCTCTGCTCAAAGTCATTCGCAAGTGACCACTGGCTTTGCTTTTGCTCGAGATCTGGGTTTCGCGAATTGTCGTGAGGCACAGTTTCTGATCTATTCCTACGGTATCGTCAGAGCTACATCTGTCAATCCTATCTGCAGGGCGTGTGGAAATATGATCCTCCAACCTTGGAACGGTACCGAAAGGATGGGACATATCATATTTAAATATTGGAGGAGACGGCGGCAGTAAATAGCTTCGACAGAAGCCAATGAGACTGTCTCCAATTCTTGCTCTAATCCGCGCCATGCGCTCCTAACCCCTACAGCAGGGGGCTTGTACGGCTCAGGGGCAGCCCGGTGAGACGCCCGCACGAGGTGGGGGGGATTTTTTTTTCTAGCCAGGGCGCGGGCCGAAGCCGGCGATCGTCGTCTCTACACGTGAATCATGGCGGTGCATCATTTGATTTCACGTCCGCTTCCTCACCGCTGACAAGCCAATTCATCCTCAACTTTAGCCTGCAGAACAGTCGTCGAGTATCATCGATTCCCCCCAGCACCATGTCGAACGGCCAAGAAGCAGACGGCGCCTCCAATGGCACCCACTCTCCCTCGCAGCGGTATCTGAGCACCCGCGGCGAGGACTTCGATGTATGATGACGTTCCGTTCTACTCTTCGCCTATATACGCGCGCGTACGAGCCGCCAATTGTCTTGCGGTGCTGACAAATTCCGTTCCATAGTTGTCTTTCGAAGACGTCGTCCTCAAGGGTCTCGCGACCGATGGCGGCCTTTACATACCCGAAGAAATCCCCTCTCCTGCGAATTGGGAGAGCTGGAAGGATCTGTCCTTTTCCGAGCTTGCCTACAACATCCTGTCGTTGTATATCTCGCCCGCCGAGATACCAGCCGAAGACCTCAAAGACATCATCGACCGAAGCTATTCGACATTCCGACATGAAGACGTCACGCCCTTGCGGCATCTGCAGGACAACGTATACCTGCTCGAGTTATTTCACGGACCCACCTTTGCATTTAAGGATGTCGCGCTGCAGTTTTTGGGAAACCTATTTGAGTACTTCTTGACAAGGAGAAATCAGGGCAAGGTTGGAAGAGGTACGCCACTTCTTCTTGACTACATGAGGAGTAATGATGCAACACAGGCTGACAGCGAAATATAGAGAGGCACCATCTGACCGTGGTCGGCGCTACCTCTGGAGACACGGGCAGCGCGGCTATCTACGGTCTGCGCGGTAAGAAAGATGTCTCTGTCTTCATCCTGCACCCCAAGGGTCGCGTTAGCGCCATCCAAGAGGCCCAAATGACTACCGTCCTCGACAAGAACGTACACAACCTCGCCGTGACCGGCACTTTTGACGATTGCCAGGACATTGTCAAGGCGCTCTTTGCCGATGCGGATATCAACTCGACCCTTCGCCTAGGCGCCGTCAACTCCATCAACTGGGCACGCATTCTTGCCCAGATCGTCTACTACTTCCACGCGTACTTCTCGCTGGTCAAGGACCCCTCATCGAGCTTCAAGCTCGGAGACAAACTCCGCTTTGTCGTGCCCACGGGCAACTTTGGTGATGTCCTAGCTGGATACTTCGCGACGCGCATGGGCCTTCCAGTCGACAAGCTTGTCGTCGCTACGAACGAGAACGACATCCTCTACCGCTTCTGGAAGACCGGCAGGTACGACAAGAAGCCCGCGCATGGCCCCGAGGCCCAGGGCGGGCTGGCCGCAGACGGCGTCAAGGCCGACGAGAGCGGCGTCAAGGGAACCCTGAGCCCTGCCATGGACATCCTCGTCTCCAGCAACTTTGAGCGCCTTTTATGGTTCCTCGCATACGAGTTTGCCGCAGAGGCAGGCATGGACGACGAGTGGAACAAGCGGCAAGCCGGGCAGGAGGTTGCGGCGTGGCTGAAGGACCTCAAGACCAAGGGCGGATTCGGCGTCTACAAGGCCGTGCATCTCAGCGCGAAGCGGGGCTTTGAGAGCGAGCGTGTCGATGATGCGCAGACGGTGGCGACGATCAAGGACTTTTACGGCCGCCTGGGCTACATCCTGGACCCGCACACTGCGGTGGGCATTGCCGCTACGCTGAGGAGTTCGGCGCGGACCGGCGAGACAGTGCCCCATGTGTCTCTGGCGACGGCGCACCCAGCCAAGTTTGCCAATGCGGTGGATATGGCCCTCACGGGGGCGGAGGGGTATGACTTTGAGTCCAAGGTGCGGCCGGCCGAGTTTGTCGGGCTGGAGGCGAGGGAGAGAAGGGTCGCGGGCGTGGAGAATGAGTGGACAGCTGTGAGAGAGGTGGTCAAGAAGCAAGTCGAGGAGGAGCTGGCTGCTGAGGAAGAGGCTGCGAAGGCAGAAATTGCTGCGGATAAAGAGTAGAGGAGGTGGGGCGGACAGAGTGCGGTATTGCATAGGTCAGGTACGTAAGGTATAGGATAGGCAGAATTCGGGCATGGCATTGCTAAGTTGTGAAGGGTTCTTTGGCGACCAAAAGATCTATAGTTTCGAGAGGTTTAGAGGGTAATCGCACTATACTGCATGTCAGGATAGGTTCAGAAGCATACTGATCGCGTCCATTTTATGAACATCCTCGAAATGGTGACTCTGGAGAAACAACACACATCTGTGTCTCTTACATGTGATCTATTAACATTGCAATGTTTTGACCATCCCACGTCCGCTCTGGCGTCATAAATTGGTGAGTATCTTAGGTGTGTTCATTACTCTATACATTACTTCAAGCTGCTGAACTGCCTCCAGTAAGTTCCTCTGGGTATGGCTTCCGGCCGTATACCACATAGCTAAGAAACCTACATGTCAGCTATCAAGGTCACTGACGAATACACGTAGATCCTTCGGAGCGCGGCGACCCAACGTTGACTTACAAAGGGAAGAACCCGTGAATCGAAAGGTCACGAAAGTCTGTCTGGACCAGCTCTACGTAATTCTCGATTTCCTCAGGGGTCATGCCGAACGCGGTCCTGAACAGCTTCCATGTCATGCCTCGAATGGCCTTTTGAGAGTTTAGCAATTCCCATCTACCGATGTCCATGAACTTTGGATCTGATGGCCAGGGGTTCACTGGCCCAGGTTCTTGTTAGCAAAGGCTTCATCATGACGCTCCTGTCCTCGCAGCGTTGGGAATGATCAAACACCCGCTAGCTCGACGAGGGTACGCTATGGGTCTGCTCACTGGGACACGGTATTATCTCTTCCGTAACGTCCACGAACCCAGTCTCCAACAGCCACTGCTTGTACTTCTCCACTGCTCGAAAGTCTCGACCAATGGCATCTCCTGCTTGGAGTACGAGTTCTGACCATTTCTGTATGTGGGTCCCATCCGCTGTGCCGTCAGTACAGAGGAGCTGGAACAGCACGTCGTTGAACTCGATCCAGCCGCCGGGGTTCAGATTGTCGAACGCCTTTCTCATGACCGTCCGATGATCATCGAAACCAGTGACGACGAGTCGGAGGAAGATGAAGTCGAATGGCTCCGGGAAGACCCACTCGTCCTTTTCAGAGTCTTCTTTGATAAAAGAGACGTTTGGCGGGGCGTTGTCCGGCTGGATCAGGCTCAGATCTGTGCCCACCACTTTGGCATCTGGGTGCATCTTTGCAAAGCTGATGGACCAGATACCTGTGCCCGTCGCGACGTCGAGGACGTTCTTGGGTGACTTGACTGGGGCGTGGTGTAGTTCCTGGTCCAGGAGGAGTGTGATCATTTTGTGCTGTAAATCCAAACGGTCCTGCTCGGCCTATGATGATGGATGCAGAGTGAGCTGATGTAGTCCGATGTCCCCGCGTGATTTGGGGGGAAAGGAAACAGGGAAAAGAGCCGTACGTTCTCCTTTTGCTTACCGGATCGTTTGGGAAAAAGTAGCGGCCCGTGTGGTGGTTATGATACATTCTCCCTGACTCTTCGTCAATGATAGATCCCGGCTCTGCGATCGATGTGCCCGTCGGCACGCGTATGAACTCTTTTGGCACTGGTCTCCCCGCTGCGTAGAGTATGAAGCCGTTGCTGGGTTATGTGTTTCTCTATCAGCGTGATGGATCAAGGGTACTGTGGTCCTAGCCATCAAGTTCATCAATAGGATCAATATTCGACTGAGACAATTTGGGACAAATTCAAATGACTGACAAATCGAGTGCTGGCATTGAAGTGGCTGTCGTTCCACCGGTTTGGAAGTCCGGAGACGAGACCTATGACAAATGGTTGGCAAACACATTACTTGAGTATATACAGATAGATCATGAGCGGCGGGGAGGCCTGGCTCACATGAGCAGCTCCATGGTATGGATCGGTATAGGGAGCTGTCCAAGTGGCTATGCCGTCTGTATTTACTCCAGTATGATGTATATCCATTCCTTGAGGGCTCTGGAACCCAGAATTCAGACCATCATCGGTTGTAGACGAGGGCATTGATGCCTCGGACATGGAGTGGTATATGGGACCTTCACTAGCAGTATACATGGCACTACTGCTGCGTTCATCATTGACCGGATCGCCGTCCGGTGTCGAGCTATGGGAGGCCAGCTCGCTGGGAAACCTCTGCGTTGACATTGCGACGAAAGCAGATCCGGGAGAGCAAAGGAAGAAGGGTGGGGTGGTGGAATAGGGTTGGAATATCGCAAGAGTGAAAATGTACCATATCCCCTCAAGAAAAGGGTTGTATGCAGGTGTTACATATCTGATCTGGTGTTCGACCCATATCAGTGCGTGCATCACGCTATACCCCAACCAGAGGCTCGCATCACTTGCACTTCTTGGGACGCGTGTATCCACAAGTATACATAATTGGCAATGCAAAGTAACTTTGACATCATCAGGCCAAGCTTTTCTCGAGCGGAATGACCGTTCTCTGTCTAGGACTGAGCCTCACTTTGCCAAAGCTGCGTCCGGATGCCAATGGTCTGTGGATACTGAGTCTGAGTTTCTGCTGAGAAAAGACTCTGATCTTGTCCTGTCATTGAGGCGAATGGCACTATGTAGCACCACAATTACACGGGTCTACTTTCGCGGCCGCATTCTTTCATGTAATCGACATGATACATTTTGCTTGATAGGCTTCTAGGCTTTATTGGCAACGATGTGCTGCTGTCAACAGCCGGCATTTCCGGCGTTCCTCACCACAATATATCTACTACTTGAAGTAGATTTCCTACTTGCCCTAGAATCTTTAATATCTACTAATCAATATAATTGGGTGTGAATTTCGCAGTCGAACAATGAAGCTAATATAATTACAATTAGTCCTTTACCTATCCAGTAAAGTCGTCCATGGGCCTATCGGAGGAGTCTCGACGGTATCAATTTTTTTTCTTGCAACATTACACTTAGCTCTTGCTGCGAGAGCTCCTCATATTACTGCAACATCAATGCTCGAACTACTTTCAGTGATTGGTCGATCGCGATAAAACGCATCAGTAGTGCGAAGCCAACCGCATATAGCAGACTATTCGGAGCCTTGACCTCTGTATCCTGTACAGCTTTTGGGACAAGGGGAGGTTTTTGCACAGTGTCTAGTTTGTGTCGATGATCATGCACATTATCTAAGCCTGGTGGAGGGGGTCTCTTCCGAATATTTTGGCCCACGCGCGGTTCCCTCCCCCCATCTTGAGTGCTCCCTATAGACGCACCTGGTGGGGCTCGAGGTGATCTGGCTTCGGTGGCTGCCTCGGCCATCTGGCTTGTGTGCGGAATTCTCACGATTCGTGATTGAGGTGTAGGGACCCGTCTTCTAGAAGTGGACTCAACCGTGTTGGCTATGTTGAAGGGATTGGACATGTTGTATATCGAATTTGCTCGAGAGGCCTCTTGCATCGGTGTGTGATATGGAACTCGCGGCTTCGCTGTATTGAAAGCTGTCCGTGAGGTTCTCGCAGGAGACGATGCCTTTCCTCTTGGAGGGGGCTCCCAAGGTGTATTTGGTTCTACGGGCTGTCGTTCGTGTGATCTCACGTAGTTGAACGGTGTCTGAGGCACTCTCGCCGGGAACACTGTTATCTTTCGTCGAGGGGCCTGCAAATGGGAAGCTTGAGTTGTTCGTGCTGGGAATGCTGTTGTCTCCCTTTCAAAGAGGTCCGGGTGGGAATCTTGAGTTTTGTTCTCCGGAACAGATTCCCAGAATCTTCTAGCTGGTGCCTGAGACGTTCTCGCTGGAAATACTGTTGTCTCTCGTCGAGGAATGTCCGAGCGGAGTTCTTGAGTTTTCTTTTGTGCAACAGGTTGTGCAACTCTCTTCGATGGTGTCAGGGTTTTATTCGGCAGAGACCGTGATGTCGTCGTATTTCCTTCACTGTTGTGAACAGGGTCAGCACACGAAACTATTGGTACCACGAGCTTGACTTCCTCTTGATCATAGTCTTCTCCAGTCGCGGTGCCCTGACGATATAGGCCTAGCGCTATGACAAGATTTATTTCTTGTCCAACCGCATACCCCACGCTTTCTTCTCTTGCAAGCTTGTAATTAGGACTCGAAGCTTCAGATTGGGTGCCTACCAAACCGATGGGAAAGCAGAGTTCCAGTCTGGCGAACGTCCCACGGCACATTTCCAAGTCCAGAGCGACAGCATCGTTAACGAGCTTGAAGAAAGACGTTTTTTGTGTTTCCGAGTCTGTACCGTTAGACAAATTCGAGGTGGCGCGGTGGAGAAGGACCCAATATCGTGACGTCCAGATTCCTTCCAGCTCCGGCTTTGCATGTCGAGATTTGCGCAAATCATGAATGTCACTATAGCTCTCTGCCATGGTGCATATCCACCGTTGGAATCGTCTATGATCGTCAGGTTCGTCGCGGCCGTTTGATTCTACAAGCTGATTAGTATGCGCATGCGTACCTAAGTACACTGTCGCGCTTTAGGTGACTCTGTTGGGAGAGCTAAGTGCTCGCCATTCTGTTCATTATGCCCACTTACCAGGATCCAAGGCCGCCGCAATTCGTTGCGCTTCTCGGGTTGAGTTGTCCATCCACAGGAATCGACGAAAGACCTTTAGGAGAAGAATCTGCCAAATGAACAACTGCACGATCTTTGACCGTATGTCCACATCTTGAAGCAACGTGTCATATGCTGCCTTCGCTACAGGGTCCTTGGCACCAAGGTAGTAGAGGAAATGCGGATGACAAGAATTAGGAATCTTCACACCAGTGTGGAAGAACATCGTGGTGAAATTACAAATGTCGACTTGCAAGCGTTCTGTCTGTCTCGCGATCTCAGAGTCTGTGGTAGCCCAACGAGTATGCGTCAAGAGGCGAAGGGCCATCAGCTCACTCGATGTATCCTTGTTAGTCTGAGTGCGCTTCTCGACAGTCGTCGTTTTCTCGCGTGCCTTGGGCTCCGTCAAGTCGTTGCGAAGCCTCGCGTTCTCTGCCCTGAGGCTGGTAAGCTCATTAGTACGGCCTGGACCCCCGCCGGCGATGCTGTTTTCAGTCACGGGACGAAATCGCCCTTCTTCGAGGGATTCGAGGGTGAGTGCCTTGAATTGTGCAATGAGTTGTGGAATTGCCGCATTGGTATTATATTGCTCGCTGAGCACCGCTTGTGCGACGTCCAAGTCTGCTCGAAACGAGTTCAGTGTAGCCTCAAACCTTGCGTCAGCAGCACTGACTGCATCGGCGGCATTAGATCGTGATGCCATGCTCTTGGTGTTTTATGTGAATTGCCTAGGTACGTGTAAAAGTTGAACATCTGGAGCAGTGTAGTTTGCTGCCCGCAGGATGGATAGGTAGATAATGTATAGAGTCATCATAACCTTTGTGAGAAGCCTTGGGGACATGTTCGACTTGTCTTCAAGGTTATCAAGAACGCGCTTGTCTAGACAATAGAGAAAAGCCATCTAAGCGTAGCCGAGTCAAGGTGGAAAGTCTTTGTAGTAGTTGAACAATCCGTTCTTTGTCGCAGACTCGCAGTAGAACTGTGTGCTATTTTGGACATAATCATACCTCTTCCCGAATAACCTTGAATGCAGAAGCCACGACGTGAGACAGTGAATTTCGAACACGGCATCTTGAAGAAGTGGAAGATGTGGTCTCAAGTATTGCTCTGTTGACAATTTGACTGAATATACGCGCAGAAACCATGAGGGTAATAATCATATGGCTGTCGCACGCTGCCCGAGAGTCTGGCCTCGCGGGCGCTGACCGAATACATAGGTATCTATGGGTCAACTATACAGTATTTCTTTGTCTGGGTGCGTTCAAACCAGGAGGCTAGCCAGCAAAGCACATTCGGGCTTGGACGCTTGAACAGCACCCCCCCCCCCGGTGGGCGCGTTGTTTATCAAACACTATTCTTGACTCTTGACTCTGTTTCGCTGGGCTCGGCCAAGCAAATTTGCTTGTCGCTCCGATGTCGTGGGACCTTTCCTCAGGGTTCTGGAGCAGAGCCCAGGGCCCACGGCCCATCCTCTGCTGAATTAACTCCGAGCAACACAAAGGAAACCCGAGAGCCCTTCTTTCTTTTGCAAGTCGCTGTGCTAGATCAAACATAAATTGCGGACGGAAAGATCAGTCGACTGTTGTGAGATTGGCTAGTTGAGGACCGAAACAGCAATGCCATATACAATGCCGTAATTGCCGCATGGCTACTGATTCGGTTGCAGTACGGTCACTCGTTCTGATAGCCGGGCATGCCTCGCTTGTTGATTCGAATTGGCAAGCATTCGAGGAGGTCTAGCTGTCTGGAACAAGATAGGGGATAGAGATCTTCACGATAGTCTCTCGAAGCAGCGTGCGCCAAGCATAAATGAAGATCAAAACAAGAAACAGTGTCAAGAAGGTGGTTTGAGTGCATTTGTAAAGCTCGGGCAGTCTCAGCAACCGTGGTTCTACAGGAGCATAGCACCAACTTGGGTCTAGCGCTGTCGCTCAGGGCCCTTGCCAAAAAGGTCCAAGTTCAAACAAGGGGCGTTTTGACGTCGGCCCCCACTCCGGGACGAATTCGCAGAGGGCGTGGAAAGTGGCAATAGATAGCGAGACTGGAGACTTACCAACGACATCTTTCTGCCGGTCTAGATCTCTGTTATGCCTAGGTACTCAAATATCATGGTAAAGATTTCACAACGAGACGTGCACATAGTATTGGCAGAGAGAAAACACATACAGAGCACAGAATCCAAGGGCGAGATCGCAAAGCAGGCGGGTGTGTGGGGGGGGGGTGGTCCAGAGTACGTC
>JAPEVC010000217.1:0-60211 GCA_027946555.1 Gnomoniopsis sp. IMI 355080 | reverse complement strand
GGTCCAGAGTACGTCCGGGGTTGGGTTTAGAGTTGAATATAGCGTTCATTTTGATGGATGAGAAAGGCTAAAAATACATGCATAGTGCAATGTGTAGAGCCAGGATAGATATTGGAGACAGTACTACTACCACTGGTCTAGGACTAACCTACTAAGAGCCAAGGTGATCACCCAAAAAGATAAGCAAAGATGCGCAAAGATGCGCAGAGATCCCCCGCTATTGACCCGGAGGATCACTGAATGCCGATCACTGATCGGGTGCCAAGAGCTGTCTGCGGACCCACCCGCTCGGCTGCGATGCATACTTAGGTCCTTTTTAATTCTTAGGGCTGGCCTATCCTGGCACTTTTGCGTACCTAGGCGACTTCAGACTCGACCCCCCTTTCGTTTGAGGCTCTGTGGTCCCACCTTCAACCTCACCTCTCCGTCCCGTCTTTTCTTTTTTTTGCTAAGTCGAGACGTGAAGCCGTGCATCAGACAGTCACTATCATCCCATGCCCGCGTTGAAACGTCAGGCGCTGGGTACGACTCGATTGCCCAATGGCCGCCTTATGATTGTGTTCGCTTGTCACAAGATTGACAGGTCGCAGCAAGTGACAACCATAATCGTCTGAACCCCTTCAACGTGATACTTGACTGCGCTACCACGTTTACTTGTATCCACCTTGCCGGGTTTGGCCTTCTTGTAGATGTAACAAGCCCTCACCGATGAGTCCAGTAGTGGTATGCTTCCCACCCCCTACGGCCCTTGTCGTGGGTCCTCACACCGGCGTCTAGCTTGCGCAACTAGTAACTATGCCTATGGATATGCTTTTCCTCCCCATCCCCCGGCAGCCGACCTGGCCATGGGAGTGGCGGCAAGTGGGATGGCAGTCCCACCTCCATTGGCAAAAAGTTGAGATGAGACCAGGCCTTCGCCTCAAGATCGTTTCTTCCCCCAGAAAAGCGCTCTGTGTGTCGGCCAAAATAGCCAGCGAGTTTGGGACGATCTGATCCATCCATGATACGCGTGGAAGTGCTGACGCGGCCAGGATGTTTGGCATACAGCACTATTCCCGATGTCTGCTTCTCTGGCCTAGACACAAGAGATTATATAACAAGGTCGTGCCTTTGTGATTTTTACTCTCCCCGGATTCTCAGCATCATCAAACATCTCGGCCTCAACACTACAGCTTCAATCTTCTTTCTCGTCTTCAATTCCTTCGGCCGGTCCGTACGCTCTGGTATAGCTTTTTGTTTCTTTCTCACCTGATCTTTTCAAAACAACCACGTTTTTTTATTTCCCAAATAAACAAAACACCCCAAAAAAAACAATCAAAATGAAGTTCTCCACCATCTTCGTGCTCGGCCTCGCTGGCTTCGTTGCTGCCAAGGGTAACAAGAACGATGCTACCAACTCCACTGGCACATCCACCAAGTCTCAGTGCAAGCAGGTCTCCAAGCTCACCAAGATCACTGACCTGGCCGCCAACTCCACCAAGCTGGCCGACAAGCTCAAGAACAACGCCACCAAGATCGCCGAGTTCCAGGCCAAGGCTGCCACTGCCACTACTGAGCTGGACACCCTCAAGGCCAACACCACCCTGATGGACAGCTGCAATGTCATCTTTGCCCAGGAGGACATGGTCCAGTCTTGCGACAAGATGGTCGAGATTGAGAAGGCGAACCAGATCATCAACAACGCCACTCTCCTTGCCAAGGTTACCGACAACAACGCCACCAAGGCCGACGAGTTCAAGGCCAAGGTCGCTGCCAAGTCTACCGAGCTGAGCGCTCTGCAGTCCAACACCACCCTTACCGACTTCTGCTCTGGTCTTCAGACTAAGGACACTTGCAAGTCCATGGCTAAGCTGGCCAAGGAACAGGCGCTTGCTGCCAACACCACCGCCTTGGTAAGTCGATCTACAGAACATGACACTAGTATATTCAGAAGCCACTGGTATTTCTCATTTGCTAACTCGTGGCCCGTTTCTAGAGCGCCAAGTTGAACGGCGATGCCGACAAGATCAGCAAGTTCCAGGCCAAGGTCCAGAAGAAGGTTGCCGCCATGGCAGACATGATGACCAACACTACCCTCATCGACGCTTGCAAGAGCTACAACATTACCCTGTCTGCCGCTGCTACCTCCACCGACAGCAAGAGCGCCGGCGTCAGCGTCCAGGCTCTGGCTGGTGGACAGATCTTTGCTCTGGTCGGCGCGTTCGTTTACGCCTTGACCATGCTGTAAGCAATTCACTCGCATAGTCAATAAGGGCGGATTCGTTATGACGAGTCACTGCTACCCCGCGGGTATTGCTGTAGTAATTCATGATGGGTACTACGTATGATCATCGCGCCAACTATGATTAAAAGTTATTGAGTGCCTGGTGGTGGTGGTGGGGCCAGAAGAAGAGGTCTATGACAGGCATGGAGGCGACGAGAAAGCTGGATTGGAGTCTCGCCTGTCTTTACAGATGATAATGACTAGAATTAGCCCAAGAATCCAAGCATAGACGCTGGACCTTAGTTGCTAATACACGCATATGCTAAAATACTATGGTTCAAACTGTCATTGTCTTCTTGATGTGTTTCCCGTCCATCACACCAAGTCATTCCTCTCCCACTTTAATCCCATGCGTTGTGCAACAGAGAAAGGTTCAAGAACCTGTCAAAAATGCTCATTGGCCTGCCCCCGGGACGTTTCCATAAACTCAAAAGGCCCGCAATGCCTTCCGTAAGTTTTAAGCATAAACCTTCTTCGCCTACGAGTCACGTAGTGTCTCCTCATATTCCTTTTTGCAACACCCGAATTCATCTCATTCCTACGATGGTCAAGCACGGTGTCAAAACTGTGACCGGAATGCAATGTTGATCCATCTAGGTAGGTAATTCAGAAGAAACGTGATGGGTGGCGGAATAGCAAAATCGGAGAACAAGAGACCCGACGTAACTTTCCGAGACAAACGGCAATTGACGCGCGGATGTGCGCATATCGGACCAAGAGGCCAATGGATATTCGCTAACCTCGGACCGTAGTGGGATGCCCAGGCAGCCTGTTGATGATCTGATGAACAATCAGAAGAGCCAGAAACGGATGGTGTGTCGACTTTACACCTCTATACAAAAGTTGGTCTGCAAATGGAGAAGAAGAGACAATAGTAGTAACATGCATGGTGAGTACGAGGATACTTCCAAGGTTAGGTCGAGTATCGCAGAATTCGTGGAGAGATACACACAAGAACAGCGGAAGGATGCGAAGGGAGAACGGCGGGGAAAACGAATCTTCAAGCGTGACGGTACATTTCTTTCAAGTCCAGATTCCACGGAGAAAGGGAGAGATGGAGAGAAAGACTGTGTGTGTATGTACACGCTCTGCTAGTCACCCTACCGGGCAAGAAATCTCCAATTGAGATCTCGAGGAACCACCAGCCGTATGTACCCCGCAAGCTTTCTCTATCGACATCGCTCTTCTATTTACAGAATCTTCCGCGTCCATAACGTTGACAAGACGCAAACTCCCGAGCTCCGGGAACACATTCTCAATGTCAGATACCATGACGCCTCCCAGATCCTTTGCCTTCGCCGGTGATGTCGCAATTGTGACCGGAGCCGGATCCCGTATGCCCGGTAGGTGAGATGGCCCCCTTTGGCGGGCTAGCTAACCACTACAATAATGGAACTAATGGTTGTAAAAGGTGAAATCGGCAACGGCAGAGCAACCGCCATACTGCTCGCTAGGCACGGTGCTAAGGTTGCGTTGGTGGACAACAACCTTGAGTGGGTCAGCGAGACAAAACGGATGATTGACGACGAGGGCGGTACTTCCTTAATCATTCAGGCAGATGTGACAGACGAGGAAGCCTGCCGAGGTGTAGTCGAGAAGACAGTAGAGGTATTTGGGGCGCTGCATATGTTGGTGAACATCGGTGGGTGAAAGCTCTCCTCCCCTTTTTGGACTCGTCCAGTGTTTTCGTGTCGATTTCTGTTTATTTCCCTCTTGTGGAGTCTATCTATCCTTACATTCAACAGCGAGGAGCTAACGAATGGGTTCTCATCTATCACCAGTCGGCGTGGGCGGTGCTATGGGGGATGCTACGACGATCGATATGAAAGCATGGGATCGCGACATTCGGATCAATGTGACAAGTATGGTTCTCATGTGTCGATTTGCTGTTCCCGAAATGCGCAAAGCCGGGCGAGGAGCTATCGTGAATTTGTCTTCTGTCAGCGGCCGTAAGTCCCAGAGAAGCCCCAATTTTTTCTACTCTTTTCTTTGAGGACTATGTTTTTAATGCAGAGAGGCTGTGACAGTCATGGGCGGTAATCCCAGCCTTCTCTATGCAACGACCAAAGGCGCGATCATTCAGATGACGCGAGCCATGGCTTCTCACTACGGACGTGATCAAATCCGAGTCAATTGCGTCGCTCCTGGCATGGTGTACACGCCCATGGTTCGTGGACGGGGGATGAGTCATGAGATGAGACAGTCGAGGATCAACCAGAATTTGTTAAAGATAGAGGGGACAGCTTGGGACGTGGGCTATGGTGAGGGCATTTTGCCTCCCGATCTATTGGTCTCACTGACCATGGCAAGCCGAATCTTTACTAACGAAGATGGCAGCTATTTTGTTCCTTTGCAGTAGGGAGGCGAGGTGGATCACAGGGCTTATCATGCCCGTGGATGCTGGTGTAAGCTTTCCCGTGTCTCGTGGGCTCTGAATTCTTGTCTCCTCCTAGCTGACAAGATGATATCATAGACGACGGCAGCCATTGTTGGCCGGCCAGCTTTATTAGCAGATACTCTGGCTGATAAAAAGAATGCTGATGTGGGGAGAGGCTCAAAGTTATGAGGTATTCAGAACGATAACGGCGTGGGAGATGAAAATACCTGGGTAACTAGCCACGGTGGCTAAGATCCTCAGTATCATTACCTCGGTCCTATGCTCTTTATCCTATATCTTCTGGATAGGCTATGTCAAGCAGCCTTGTATGTGTCCTCCACTATGTTCTTACCTGACCACTCTTCATTACCTTCGCAACAAGCTTATATCAAAGTCAAATAAAAATGAAAAGGACAGCAAATTGCAAAACATTCCAACAACGGCAACTCGGCACTCCTCGCCATCAGGTGAAGTCTGCGTGAAACATAGAGAAGCCGAAGGCCCGGAACAAATCTTTGGGAAGACGGACATCCGTATTAGTCCAAAAGGGCAAATTTTCTCCAATTTTTAAGTCGCTGTCCATCTCCGTTCCATGTAGATGACATGTAATCGCCACTATGCAATGGAATGGTGGTCTTTAGCAGGTGCTCTGGGCCCATCCTGATCTCTGATTTCAAGGCATCACATGTCTGGCTCACAATCATGAAAAAGTGCGCAAATCGTTTGTGAGAGGAGATTCTATGATCATCACACCAACCTTGGAAGCCACCTGCAAGGTCACAGTCTAGTGAGGCGTGCCATTTGTGCTAGTACCATGGGACTGGGCTCAATGAAGATGCGAAAGTCTACTAGGTGCAGCCACAAGATCTCTCTTGTCTCTTCGCTTTCAGCTGTCAAGCTGCACACCGATGTAATATCGATTTTTGACATAGGAGGAGGATGTAGGTGACCATAAGAGAACGAAATGTGCTTTTACTGCTCAAGTAACGACAGCCGAAGGTTTTGTTTCTTCTTCTTTTGTTGTTTCTCTTTTCTCTTTTTTTTTTTTCATAGATCCAGACATAGCTCAGTGAATACGTTTTCGTCATTGATCCACCCCCCCCCCCCAAAAAAAAACCTGAGAAGTTTCGAAATTTCCATACTGGCCCCCATGCTTCTGAAACGACGTCCTACACTGCCTAGCTAAACTTCAGTAGCTTGTAAACTCAACTTTAGGTACGACTGTACAACCAGATAACAGTAAATAGTACTTGATTTGCCCAGACTCGACAGACGGAGTTCTCAGAATTCGGGAACTGGGCTGGGAAGAGATGAGGTTTTTCACCGGATGGAGGAAGAAATAATGGAGACTAAGACAGACAGCTGGTGTTCAGCATATTGTCGACAGTTTCAAGATGGTGAGAGCCTGAGAGGCAAGAACGACTGCTGACGATAAAATGAATGAGCTTGAGAACGGACACTCCTGCGCGGTCCACGTCCATGCTCTTTAGAACAATCCAACGAACTGCCACATCATAAAAGAACGTCGGATCTTCGATTGCTGGTGACAAGCCGCGGACCACAGCAAAGTGGTCGATAACGAGGGAATATCGCTGGCTACGCAATATCATGTGGCGCCTTGTGGAACGCAACAACTAGGTCGCTGCTAACGATGTTTTCGTGAGTCTAGGCCAACATACCTCAACATCATGAAGCAGATATCTCAGAAACAAGGTTACACTAATCTATACCACAGAATTTGCTATGCAAACTGACTTGATGTGAACGTCTGCCAAGGTATTGATGTATTGAGATAAACATTCTGGGAATATTTAAGCAAGGATCACATGAACTTTTGAGTCAACTAGAACATACAATAAGCGACGAGAACCAGTTTGAGTAGTTTCACAGCAACGGGAAACCATATTAATGTAGCGAGAATCACAAGCAAAATTATGAGGAAAGTCTACAAGGTACCAGGCCATGACTCGATTCTCTTGAAATACCTCCGTCATACCATTATCGCAGCCCCAAGATACCAAGACAGTTTACATAGGTTTCCTCAACGACTTCTACTTTCAGCTTCCTTCTTGGCCGCCAATTCTTCATACATCTTCTCCATCTCATAAAAGTCTCTCTCGTTCTTCGCGGCCTTCTTTGACTGCTCATAGTGCTTTCTCTCAATTCCGGTCTGGTCAACATTCTCGTAGCGCCATTGTCCCCTTTTACCCTGGTGACCGACTTTGGCGGGTGGATCCCGGCGCCGCGAGGTGTTTGCTTGATAGGAAGGCATCTTTTGTTGAAGTAAGGAGATAATTATTTCCTGTCTCGAGAGTGCTATGCGTTGAATAAAGATTCGCAAAAGTGTAAGTGTGTTCGAGTAAGCCCAGCAAGCCCGGTCAGTTCGTAGGAGACCCTCTGAGCATACTTATATGCACGCCGTTTTCAAATGGTGCCTCGGAAACTATGATAGTGATTCATCGCGACTATTATTATCGTTATTACGAGGCAAAGTTTAGTGATTCGCCGCCAACCCGACCCATCAGGCCGTGTAATGTTGGCCCATCTTCCAAGGAATCAACCCAGTGACAGGACCAGCAAACTCAGGAATCTGAAACACGCTCAACAGCGTTTTCTCAAGTGCCCTAATTTTGGGTCAATAGTCAATCAAATTCATGGTTGAGCCCAGTGCGGTGGCCGACGGGTCTGTACGGCGGCGCTTGTGGCCATGTGATGCGCGTCTATCTGCGGTCTGTTGAACGGCCAGGGTTGCTGGACCCTCAGCATGATGGCCAACGAATTTGGTTTAACTTTGACAGGTCGGTCGTTGGACATAACAGTATATTGGAACAAAATTGGTAAAATCAGGGTGCCGGAGCGAAATCTTGAATGCTCGAATAAGTACGAGGTCAGTACTCTCAATCTTGGTGTCTTGAATGTGAACACTGCAATACCAGCGCCTATAGGCAACACATATCAAACGGGTGTATCTGCAGAAACAAATCATAAGGCTCAGTCTATTTTGGGCTTATACAAGTGCTCATTTGTAGATTTTCAATGTTGTGCATGATATACGTGCAGGGGGGGGGGCTACATCTCCCCATCCGCATGCCGTAGTCCTATGTAATCAATAGTAAGACAACCCCAGCATTACAGGATTAAACACTGCAAATTCACGAAACGGCCAATGCATTCATCTGAACTGAAGTCAGGATGGTTCTTGGTTGTTGCAAGTACTACATGAGTACTACATATGACAGGGCTAGCCAAAGCCCGTTTGTTCAACAACAGCTTTTGATTCCCCTCCTATGTTGAATACCCATTGAAAGCACTAACTCCGTCCCCAACACAGTAGATACCTGCAGGCAGGTGTGCACAGATGGTGATGGAAATCATATCCATGCTGAACATCTAAGTTTGAAAGTTTCTTGTGCGACTAATTATCAGCTTATCCTTACGGAAATGGTTTCGCCTTCGCCTGCGTCCATGCTGTCGGCGTACTGGCTTCCAACCTCATCAGACATGATCCCCTGCCGTTGCGATTATAGGAACTGAGGCTTGCCCTACCAAGAATCGTACAAGTCTATCTTCAAATTCTGGATGCTCCGGAAACTTCAGAGATCAGTCCAACTACAGACCAGGCGGAGGGGGGATCTAGTTTCTTTTGTTAGCCAGACACGCCGACATTCCCCAAGACAAGGGGGTGTTCATACAGCATTATATCCTGTCACTCCCGGGGGCGAACCAGATGGTGGTGGAGGAGGTGCCGCAGCCGAAGGAGGAGGAGGTGGTGGAGGAGCTTGCTCAGCGGGAGGTGGCGGTGGAGATCCAGCCGGGGCACCAGGGGCACCAGGGGCACCAGTTTGCTGAGCCTGGGCAGCCTGCGCTGCGGCGTAGTACTGTTGGTAGTAGTGGGCGTACGCGGCATATCCGCCATACGCCGCATACGGGTCCTCGGCGCCCGCCTGTTGGCCTGGTTGCTGTGCGGCCGCCGCACCATACATGGCCGCGTACTGCGAGTAATCATAACCACCGGGCGTGGCGCTTGCAGTGGAGGGTGAGACAACTGCGGCGGGGTTGGGTGAGTTGTACGAGTTGCTATTGCCATAGCCCTGGCTGTGCGAACGGTCTCCACGGCGGTCGTTGTACCTATCTCCGCCACCGTAGCGATCGCCTCCGCCATATCTGTCACCTCCGCCGTAGCGGTCACCGCCGTTGTATCGATCGCCTCGGTCGCCACCGCCGTAGTGACCGTGTCCACCGCGATCGCCGCCGTAGCTCTGCCGTGGGGGGCGCGACTTGAACTCCTCGTACTGCTCCGTGACGTTGACCATCAGATCTTCGCACAACTCCTTGGCCTTTTGAACCATGTTGGGGTCCGGACCGGCCACGTGCAAGTACATGGGCTCTTCGGCCTCACGGCCGGTCGAGTTCTCGATATAGCCGGACCCTTGACCCTTGATTTGCACACGACATCCAGTCTCTTGCTGGATATGCTTGACGTATGAACCACCGTGGCCTACGACCTGGGCGCGGAGGTTGAAACCTGGAACAGGTTCGAGGGTGATGGGAATCTTCTCCTCGGGCCATTTGCGCTGGAGACTTGTCAGTGGTAGTCCGAAAAATACAGCCGCAAAATATTAGCACTCACTCGGCCGAATTCGTCACGCTCAACTGTGTCCTGCTCGCGACGACGGAAACGGCGCTCGTCGACGAGTTGCGGGAGATCCTGTTTCATAAGTTCCTCAATCTTTTCAACAGCCTTCTCGAGACCCTCCTTTGTCTGACTTGTCACATGGAGGTACAGCGGCGGGTTCTAGTTTTCCATTAGCCAGCATGCCCCATCTAGTTTGGAGAGGGGATTGCTTCCTTACCGCTGCAGTGGCCATAGCTTTATCGGGGTAGTAATTTCCTCGGGTGGTGACATCTTGGTAAGAATTATATCGTCAACTTCCAATCTCCTATACATTCGTTAAGTAATCGGGTGAGGTGGTAGCATACCAGCGCCGGTTTCATCTTTGATCTAGAGACAAGCAGGGGAGGTCAGCAGCGGCCAAAGAGACGATCATCTGCACTCGAGCTATCCAAGCTTCCAGTGTAAGCCAGACTTGATCTCGCCATGTACAGGGAGAGATATAGATAATGACGAGGGACAACAAGCTGTGCTTTGATTGTTTGTATATCAGCAGGAATAGACCAGGCAAAGTAATTACCATTTTCTGAGTGGATCCCTTGGTCAGGGTGTATCGATTCCGCAGGTCGTTGACTTCAATGTCCTTGATGTAGTCACCGTCGGCAATATACATCTCGCCATTGATGGTGCCACCGGGAGGGCCAGCAGCAGCAGCGGTCGAGTCAGATCGGATGGGTGGCACGTCTACATGCTGGATGCCCTTGCGTGCTTCGAGTTGGGCCTTGATCTTGGCGGCAGCGGCAGCTATGAGTGTGCGATTCGGCGTCAGTACAAAATTCTTCCCCTCCCAGCCTCGGCCGATTTGCACAGCACAAGCGCAAGTCGCATTCTCTTGTCATGCTTACCTGCAGCAGCAGCCGGGTCCTGGCGCTCGGGAGTGTCTTTTGCAGGGGATGCAGAAGCAGCAAGATCGCGCTCCTTGGAGAGCGGGCTCCTCTCACGCGCCGAATCTTCCCTGCTGGAGCGAGCGGGAGGGGATCGCGAGCGGCGGTCGAATCTCGAGGCCTTGCGAGGCTCAGGTTCCTTCTGGTCAAAGCGAGAGCGCTTGGCCGTACGGCGCTCGGTGTCATCCATGATTGGTGGACGTGGATGAACGAGGATGTCTCTGTCGGTAGCCGAGGTCCTGGCCTTTGTGTGGTTGAGTGCAGGTGCAGTCGTCGGGACCTCGATGTTTGGTGATGAAGTTGGCTGGAATTTCTGCTGCGCGACGAGTCCAAAAAAACCGGGGCTAGCTTGGTGCAGTGCGGGTAAATGCGGGGCTTACCTATTCAGGTACCCTAGCACATAATGAACCCTTGTAAGTACATCCATCCTACTGCAATGACTTACACAGGCTGGCTGGAATCACAGGACATGTGATTCATTGTTGAATGTCAAGTCATAACTAAACACTCCCCGAGAGTATCTACTTGAACTCATCCTTGAACTCAAAATCAGCTTACAATAAATATACAGCATCCACTATACCAACCCCCAGCCCCTACAAAATGCCCACCCAACAACCATCCAAAGCCGCCTCAAACTTCAAAAAGAAACCCCAGAGCAACCCCAGCCAAATCCGCGCACAGTTCATGTCTCAAGTCACAAGTAACACTGCTCAATCCACCCAAGCAGCATCATCGACACCACTCCGGCCCACCAAAGACGTGTTGAGCCGGCTGCATTTCGATCCCGCTTACGATATCGAGGACTTTGTCATTGGTTGCATCGATCGCCACTCAGGCATCGTGGAGATCCCGCTTGCAGAGTGGAAGGAGCAGGAGAGTCAAGACTGTATAGCTTTCTTTAAGGATGTGAAGCAGGGGAAGGTGGTGTGGGATCGGGTCAGTAGGACTGACTTGCTCTTTTCTTAGGGATTAGGTGTGACCCACGCCTTGTGCGTGTTGTATTAGCTCTTGTCCGTCAATATCATGTAGTGACACCTTTCTAGAGAATTGTGACGTATCAGGGACAACGCTGTGGTCGGCAATGGTTATAATATCCACAACTAATGATCTCATGGGCTGATATACCTTGGTAGAGCAACTTAAAGAGAGGTAGCCCAGAAAAGGATTCAGCTGTAGTATAAGGCTTGGAAGACCAGGGACATCAACGACAATAACGTTACCAGCTAACCAACGCTCGAGTGTAACACAAAATACGTTTCAGTTTACGCTCTCAAAATACTTGACTTTTTATGTAGACATAGACAACGTAGCCTCTCGCTCATTCTATTCTCTGATGTTAATACAAGGCCCCTGTCCCTACTCGAATTTACCATGTCTTGCCGGGGTCCTCAAACAAAACCCTAATTGGTCCCGATCTAGGGCGTTGCCTTGCTCATACTGATGAGCCTCTTCACACCAACCTGATGAGATATATTAGCATAGGCCATTCACACAAGAACTAATGAGAAGGTAGAGCTCACCATCCAATTACCACATTCTTCCGTCTTGTTTTTCTGAACGTCGACTTGGATTTGCTGCGCAAGGTCGTAGTTCCTGGATGCAAGCGCTTGGGATAGCTCGTGAAGCTGCTCGATAGTAGCCGGCTGCACCAGCTCCTCGTTGTTGAGGTGGTCAAAGAGCAGGTTGAGACGCTTTTGTGTGTCCTTGACCTGCGGCGCAAAGTTGGCCGGCGCCTTGGACGCGACCCTCTGCATGTCCTGGCTGAGGATGTCGACCAGTCCTTGCGCACTGGCAGGGATGTGTGATCGGTCACCAGCAGGGTGCCTCGGCTTTGTTGGTGGCGCTGCCGCACGTGGAGGTGGAGGAGTCGCCGTGCCTTGTGGTGGGCCGCCCATTGGGGGCCCAGCCATTGGAGGACCAGCTGATGGCGGTGGTGCCTGCGCCTGTGGAGGCTGGCCAAATGGAGCAGGCGCTGCAGAGTATGGCGAAGGAGCGTACTGTCCTGGCGCGCCTGGTGTTTGCGCAGCTGGTGCGTAGGGGTTGGCAGGAGGAGGCCTGTTGGCAGCGGGAGGTGGCGGCATCGAAGCTCCAGGTGGGGGCATGGACGGGGGCTGGTTGGTCTGTTGAGCCGCCGGGGCAGGAGCATACCTGTTCGAAGGTGGCGGG
Organism: Gnomoniopsis sp. IMI 355080; assembly: GCA_027946555.1. NCBI lineage: Eukaryota > Fungi > Ascomycota > Sordariomycetes > Diaporthales > Gnomoniaceae > Gnomoniopsis > Gnomoniopsis sp. IMI 355080. The sequence goes on along the minus strand of JAPEVC010000217.1, from coordinate 47,846 downwards.
CCAGCCGGTGGGGCATTATAAGGCGAAGCCGTTCGTGGGGCATTGGGAGGAGGCACCGCACCAGCCGCGGGTGGCGGGGGCGCGTATGAATTAGACGTGGTGGACGAGGGTCGGAAAGGCATTTGGCCTACCTGAGGAGGTCCTGTCAAGGGAGAGGTGACACGAGGAGGTCCAGACGACCCAGCCTTTGGTGGTGGTGGAGGCGGCGGGGTCGCCGTGCCTCGCGGTGGTGCTCCAAAGGGGCTCTGTGGAGGTGCAGAACCGGGCGTCTGCTGGCCTCCTGGGAACGGCGAGGCGACAACTTGGCGGGGAGTGTTCTTGCGACGTGGTGCCTTGATCACTTCAGGTGTGTCGTTCCACTCGCCCACATCCTTTGCCCGCAGAAGTGGCGGGTTAGAAGACGGAGTTGGGCCTCTCGGAGGGGCGCCCAATGGAGGGGGCGCCATAGCAGTCTGACCGTATGGGGTGAAGGCGGCGGCCTGTGGTGGCGCATAACCGCCAGATTGCTGGTATGGAGATGCACCGGCCGGGGCATATGGGTTGGCAGGTGGAGCGTATGGGTTTGAAGCTGGCGCTGCGGCTGGGGGGGCATATGGGTTGGGCGCGGCCGCACCTCCAGGCGGAGCGTATGGGTTGTTCGCAGCCGGGGTCGGCACGAGAGGAGCAGCCGGAGCGGGCGATCCGTAAAGGCCTTGAGGCGCCTGCTGTGGTGCCTGGTAGCCGAGGGGTTGTGGTTGGCCGTAAGCCACGGGCTGTTGTCGGGTTGCAGGTCGTGTGCTCGCCGCTTGCCGAGCAGTTGGCTGTGTTGGTGCTTTCTTGGTAGCCAGCTTGACCCTCTGTCTCGCGACCTCCGCAGCCGGATAGTTCGCCGGTAGCAAGTCGAGATATTTCTGGGCTACAGACAGCAGACCATGCGCCGCGACAATGTCCGCGTACTCAGTGTACTTGTCGTACAATGCAGCCAGTTTCCAGTCGGAAGCTTGGGTTGTCTCTTGGTCGTTGAACTTGGTCACATGGCGGAACACGGTAACCTTCTCGATAAACTTCTGCAGTGACCTGGCGTGCACCGAGAATGTCGAGTCGTCACTCTCCTGCTTCATTCCAGCCTGTTCGACCTCTTCAAGCTCTTCAATCCAGATGGCCACCGCTTTCTCCAATTTCGAGCCTACCAGATAGCAAAATGAAGCATCTTTGCGGGTACCCTGCTCTGCAATGCGGTCGCCGAGAGCCTCGCATAGATCAGGAAACTCGTCAGGCTTTGCGAACGTGCACAGCGTTGCCATGGTCTCCTTCCAGTCTGCGAGATCCGCGTTGTAGACAACGTCCCAAAGATTTCCAGCGACAACGGAGCTCAGCAGGCGAAGGTAGCTAGGGCTGCCCGTCTTGTTTGAGAGGTACACAGACTGCACCTTGTCCACAAGCTCTTTACCACCGCAGTTGGCAATGATGAAAGCGTCCGCGATGCGGTCTTCCTTCAAGCATATTTCCGCCGCCTTGGCAAAGTTTCCAAGCATCAGAGCCTTGGTGATTGAGTCCTCCACATGAGTGTTGCCCTGGCTGAGCAGGTGGAATGGGTCCTCTGTCTTGGCCCCCTTATTGGCTGCCAAGCCTGATAGGAAATCTTCACCACCTGGCCCATCAAACATGCTGACTATCCTCCGGTGCTTGGATTTGCCGTCACCATTCTCCTTGGGTACTGAAAGCTCGGCACTCTCCTCTTTGGGCGACTCCGTGCCATTCGCAACCTCCTCCTCCTCTTCCTCCTTTTTGAAGCCAAGGTAATCAATCACTTGCTGGCGGGGATCAGCGGCCACCAGCGTCTCCATGACTAGCCAATCAGCCTTCTCTTCCTCACTCTTGGCCTGTTCTAGGTGGGATGCGCATATCGATTTGAGATCCCCATCTTGCAGGGAGTTCTCGAACTTTTCGGCCTCTGCCGTAACATCAGAGTCCACAGAGAACTGCGCAATTGAAACCTTGTTCTTCTTGAAGACCACCACCTTGCCACCAAATCCAAAGGACGCACCAACAGGCCTTCGTAGCCATGCAGGTGCCTTTGGGAGGGAGAAGGAAGCGCCTTGGGGCTGCGTCTGTGCGCTTGTAAAGAAATCCTCGCCATCCAAGCTGTTCTGCGCAGCATTCTGCGTATTAGAAGGGTTTGTGTTCTGCAATGTCTGAATGGCAATCTTGCCGTCGAAAGATGCGGTGGCTGACAGGCCTGGATTGTGGGGGCTGAAGCGAGTCAAAAAGGTCCAGTTCGTGACCTCAGGGAATTCGCCGTATCTCTCTCCGGTCTGAGGGTTCCAGACGAGGGTACGATTGTCCTTGCCACAAGAAAGTAGCAAGTCCGCATCTTGTTCACACCAGGACAGAGACAGAACGCCCTGCTCGTGACCCTGCAATGTCCGCTCTGGCGCATTGGAGTTCCTCAAATCCCACAGCAGAATGACAGGTGTGTTATCATCGGGCGTAGCCGTCAACAACTTAGTCGAGTTATTCGGGTCCCATGCTATGGCACTAACACGTTTTCGATTATTGTTAAGTGTTAAGGATGCCTTCTTGGTCTTTAAATCCCATACGGTCACGAAGCCTCCCGAGCCACCTGTAGCCAGGATATGCGAGACCTTCCTATTCCAAGCAACGCATTCTATATCATCGGAGCGAGCTGCGGCATTGCCCAGGCGCAGCGGGTTCTCGAGATCGTTGGTGTCGTGAATGTAGAGCTCGCCCTTGTCGCCTGCGGTTGCAATGATCATGGGCTTGAGAGGATTGAACTGTAGGGACTTGATGGCGCCGCTGTGTTTCGTCGTACTGGAAATCTGCGCGTCGGCAGCTCCAGAAATGAGCTTCTCGGCATCCCACAGCTGTAGCGAGCCATTCTCCAGACCGCCAGCAATGATGCCTCGAGGGTGTGTCTCGTCTGGTGGTCCCCATGCGAGGTCGTGGAATCTGCGAGGTGCAAAGTGTCAGCACATCAGTAATTCGTGGAATTCTTGGGGCAAACATACTTTGAGTCCACGGCGATGCTGGCAATAGGCTGAAGCTCAAGTCCCTGCTCTTGGCTGTCCAGATTCAGGTCCCACAGCTCAAGCTTCACCTCGTCAGAGAAACTGTCGTCGACGGCTCCCGCGCGGGTTCCAGTGACTAGAAGGGGCTTGGCTGGTCCCGAAGACCAAGCGAATGCCGCCGTCCGCGGAATCTCTCTCAACCGCACCATGTTGCCGTTGTCCTATGGAATGAATGTCGTAGAGAGGCAGTGGGAACTGTGGTCCCTTGGAGGGAGACTTGTAGTGTTATTTGTGAGCTAAATCAGCACTCAATAAGGAAGTCGCTGGACAAGCATTGAACAAATGAGAAAGTACGCAGGGTCGTGCACAAGCAGCGTCTGGATGGTTGTAAAGACTGCTACGAGGCTGAAATGTATCGAGATGAGTGGGCTTGGGAGGTAAAGAACACAAGTGACGGATTACCTCAGATGCGAAAGAGCCACATTGCTCGAGCGCCAACCTAGGTAGTTCGTACTCAGGTACTAAACAGCGACAGGGGGTCATGCTGGTGATTGGTTGCTTGGCGGGAGCTGTAAATCTGCCCCTCCAACAAGGAACTAAACGGCGGCACGGGCTTATTCGCGTACCTACCGTACCAAACATAGAGAGACTCTGATATGCGAACTTTTTCAACAACCTTTCCAGTCACCACCAACATACCACCAAAATGACTGACGCGGCACGGTGGAAAGCAACGGTTTATGTCGGTGGCCTTGCGCCCATGGTCACTGTCGCGACTATCCACGACGCCTTCCTCCCCTTTGGTGAGATCGCAGACGTTTCGCTGCCCAAGAACGAGAACCCAAACTCGAACACCACAGAGCCACATCGTGGCTTCGCCTATGTCGAATTCGAGGATGCCGATGACGCAAAGGAGGCAATGGACAACATGGATCAGTCAGAGCTGTTTGGACGGGTCATAAAGGTCACAGCAGCCAAGGCGCCGAAAAGCGCAGATGAAGGGCTGGGAAGCAAGAAGGCCTTGTGGGAGCAGGTATGTCTGGCACATTTCAAGTTCTATAATGCTCATTTACTGACGTAGTACAGGAGAGCTGGCTTGCACAGAATGCTGTCAGCGAGGAGGATCGACTCGCTGCAGAACAGGCCCAGGCTGCGCAAGAGACAAGGCCTGAAGATCCGATGCAAGGCCTGGAAGGGTTGGATGTGGCTGGTCCTCAGCCAGCATGAGATTGCCGAGCAATATGGCGAGAATAGCATAATGATACCCAACAGCATAGTACGGCGTTCCGGCGGACAGGTAAAACACGGTTCAGACTGGTCAGAATGAAGATAAAAAAGTTATATTGCTTTCAGGCAACCTAGCGCTTTTGGTTCTGCTCGCAATCTCTAATCCACACAATGTACAACTACATTTGTCCTACGTAAACGCCCGTATTCACGACGAATAACTTCTCCCTTCATGCCTTTCGGTCGCTTAGTGCTCGCCACCGTGGGCCGCAGCGTCGGCGGCACGGTTCTGACGCTTGAGACGGATGGTCTTGTCGGTGAAGAAGTGGCGGATGCACGAGTAGCCGGCGGCGAAGACGGCGAAACCAACGACAACACCTGTAGCCTTTGTTAAGTCCTTTTTGCATTATCCACAATAACATAAGAGGTTTTCGTCATGTACGCACCGAGGGGCCACAACTCAGCGGGAATGTTCTTGAGTCGTCGTAGACGTTGGGAAACAGTGTGAGCTATATCGTGGTGCGAATCACCGTCAGCCTCGTTCACGCGGGTGGGGACCGAGCCTCGTCTGGCCGAGAGTAGGAAGCCGTACCGGATTGTTCCTCGTTCTGAATGATATGACCTGATCAGCAACGTCACGCCACTTTTAGAGTCAGGTACAGCCGAGGAGGCACTTACGGGCACTGGGCGCATCAGGGCGCGAGTGGGCTTGAACATCTGCATAGCCCTCGACGGCTGCATCCGCAAAGCTCTAGTGGCATACATGCTGACGGATGTAGGGAATGGGGTGATGATGTGGTCGTGAGGTTGTGAGAAAGCTGCGACAAGGTAAGGTATCTCTGCAATTGACGCTGGTCTGCAGGAAAGGCTATCGCTGAAAGCCAGCCTTGGTTGGAAGTGACTTCGGCTGCTCTGCTCCAAAAAGTTCTCCACCAACCCGTCGTTCAGCCAGTTAAATCGCTCAATTTCCAAACAGCTTTCCCCAGGCTACCCGGCCGGCTGCACCTCCCCCAAGTTTGCCTTGGATTTCCGGCCATCTCCATCATCGACGTCCTTCGAAGCCAGTCCACTACCGACCACATCGTTGACGTCTAATCGCCACCGCGAGCGACTGCCATTGAGCTTCACGAACCCTCTCCACTCAATCTCAAGCAAAGATACCGCCAAAATGTCTGACGACGAGCGCCAAACCAAGCCCTTCAAGTTCGTTACTGGTATGTCGGCACCCATTCATCCTCCAATCCTGCAGGGTCCAATCGTATGATTATCTCGCGCATGGCTAACAGTCACTCACAGCCGGTATGCTCTTCCCCCATGCTCTGATTTCGAAGCCCTCCACATGAACAAGAACGAAATGTCCTCCATGCGCCCGCTATCGGTGGAGCTGTGGGGTGGTTTGGGTTTGAAAATGGGACAGAAGAACCCTCTGACCCGATTATAGGCGTCGATGCCCGCTTCCCGAACATGAACCAGACCAAGCACTGCTGGCAGAATTATGTCGACTACCACAAGTGCATCCTGGCCAAGGGCGAGGACTTTGCCCCCTGCCGCCAGTTCTGGCTGGCCTACCGGTCACTGTGCCCCAGCGGATGGTACTCGCGGTGGGACGAGCAGAGAGGTGTGTTACAATCGTTGCGTGCACATCGCAGAAATCTCAAACGACTGACAATGTTTACAGAGGCTGGAAACTTCCCAGTGCGCTTGGAGTAAGGAGGGCGAGCACGGGAGCGAGCAGAGCATAGACGTTTGGAATTCCATGGATCCGAAGTTTTAGATGTGAGAATAGGGTGCAAATGCATACTTTCATATTCATGCTCAGAATTTTAGATGAGCTTCTCCGACATCGATTGATTTCGCTGGTCATAATCACTCCCCGTTCGTTCCCCCGATCCCATCCGCAGAACTTTGCTCTAGAGCTGGGTGTCGCTGTATGCCTACAACGAGCAGGGCGATTGTAAACAGTCTTCTGTATTCGCCAACATTCGCTGGCAGGGTATGCCAAACATCCGGACCACAAAGACAGATGTTTCATGGATTTTTTGTAAAACAATGTTCTTGCTTTAGATTTCTCTATCCGAGGCTGCCAAGCCCATTCGCGTTACACTCCATATCTTGTGGCCAAAGTGATGGGTTCAACCAGTACATCTCTTTATAAGTGAATAGCGAATAGCTAAGAGCGAACGTAAAGACTGGAGACTTCATGGTCATGTCGCGATACCATACCTTCACTATCAGGATCCTCACCCCAACTCGGCGTGTTGTGGCTATCAGAGATCGACACAGTTTTACGGGCACAGCGACCCAGAAGAGCCTGAGAAACCCTGGAAGGTATCATATAATAGTATTACAGTCTCAAAAGAGGTCTCTCAAGTCCAACGCCGCTTGTTGTCGCTTTTCTTGAACCAGTGCCGTATCCATGCCCGTGACGCCGACGGAACCTCGTCTTCAAGACCTCATGGCGTCAGCCCTTCTCACCGGCATTGTCACATACTATTTTTTCGCCCCTTCATCCTCTTCATCAGAGCTCATGAACTCGTCATCATCATCGAATCCGAAGAAGGTCCGCGGTTTGCTTGCCGATGCGGCAGGTTCCTTTCCCTTACCCTTTCCCTCATCCGACACAGGCGTCGTAGCTCCGGAGCTACTCTCCGCTACCTCGTCCTCAGCAGAATCCTCAGCCATTGCCTCCAGCCCTTCCGAACTGGATGACCCAGCAGATGTGCCCAGTAGGTCATCCTTCACGATACCCTCCTTCATAGCCGCCAACACCGCGTCCCTTGTCCTCTCACCCGCCTCCTCCTTATCCTCCACCCATTTGCCATCCATGCGCCCCCTACTTACATTTCTGATCTCCTCTTCCCTGCGATCTGCTGCCTCCACAATCTGCGTCCACCGTTCCCGTCGCTTCTCTTTCTCTTTCTGCTCCATCTCAGGCTTGATGGCAAGGTACTCCGCCAGCGCCTTCGCTTCGGTGACTGTACGCAGCCGGCGCCCGTCCAAATTTCTACTCGATGCGTTGGGGTCACCATTTCCCTTCTTGCGCTTCGAAGACATGCGGCCGCCTGCTGCGCGAAGTTGGGAGCCAAAACCACCCTTTCCGCCGCATAGTGGATGTGAGAGACGAAGTGGCAGGAGTGTATCTGCAGGCGAGGATGTGAGAGCGGAGAGTGCGCATGATGAATGGTGAGGAAGTTCGGTATTGGAGTTTGTGGTGAGTACGAGAGCGTGGAAGGTGGCGTCATCTAGATGTGATGATAGTCGGCTGTCAAGTTCGCACCAAAGGTCGCGGACGTTTGTTGATGATGGGAGTGGGAGGCAGAGAGTCTTAGGGAGACCAAGGCCGTTGAAGCTCGTGATGAGCACGTTGATATAGGAAGAATCCATGATGGAGATGCCGAGCCGTTTCAAAATAAAAGGTGGTGAACGTTTGTAGTGGAAGAGGGAGGTTGTACGTTGACTGGTAAGGAAGATGGTCGGTAGGAGGATGGTCGACTGTCGCAAAGCGGAACCCCAGAGTCCACTGCGGCGGCGATATTGAGAGCGATAACGATAGCGGCTGACCAGAGAGCGAGGCAGCGAACAGCGCTAGTCAGTGCACGGGCCACTGAATTCACGGAGCGGATTATCAAGCCCTAGCGTGAAGAAAAGAGTGTGGGTCGCACCGTCCCCTGTCACCATTGGCCGCACATTTGGCAAGGCAAGAGCAAGAGACTCCAACCCAGAAATCCATCTTAGGAAAAAGCTGTCGCCTCGCCCATCGTCCCTTTTCCGACTCTCCCATCAAGCACCCACTTCAACCAGTCGGCAAATCGATCGCGACAATGCTTATTCCCAAGGCCGACCGCAAGGCGATCCACGAGGTATGGGACCAAGTCCATCCTGTTGTAGTGAGGAGGAGCAAAACACCCCGACCGAAAATTCGAAGAGATCCCAACAACATCGAAAACCCCACGACTATGCGACCTCATGGTGCAACTTCGATTTGGCGATCTCGACGAACCCAGGCGGGGTGGAATTTTGCCCAATCTGCTGTAGCTGGAGGCAACATGTGGCTGATTGATTGTTGTTGATCACAGGCCCTCTTCCGTGAGGGAGTCCTCGTCGCCGAGAAGAACTACGACCTCCCCGAGCACCCCGAGATCCCCGTCAAGAACCTCTATGTCATCAAGGCCATGCAGTCCCTGACTTCTCGTGGCTACGTCAAGACCCAGTTCTCTTGGCAGTACTGTGGGTGATATTCCGATACCCTTATGGAATGCACACATGGACAATTGGGGTCCATGGAGGTGCATGACATGCGACAACGACAATATCCGGACCCAAGACTGACGACAGCTTTCTCTTATCACAGACTACTACACCCTCACCCCCGAGGGTCTCGACTACCTGCGCGAGTGGCTCCACCTGCCCGCCGAGATCGTTCCCGCTACCCACATCAAGCAGCAGCGCTCTCACGCTCCCCCCCGTGGCATGCTCGGTGAGGAGGAGCGCCGTCGTCCCTTCGGCCGTGGCCGTGGCGAGGGCCGTGGCGACCGTGAGGGTGGCTACAGACGTCGTGATGCTGGTGAGGGCAAGGAGGGTGGTGCCCCCGGCGAGTTCAACCCGCAGTTGTGAGTGAAACCCCTGGGGACAATGAAAGGGCGATGAAAACATCTCTGGAGATCTTGTGCTTTTTGCTAACCCCATTGTTTTAGCCGTGGTGGCTTCGGCCGTGGTCGTGGCGCTGCTCCCCCTTCGTAAGCGCAGCCTGGACTCTGGGAATAGGAAAGGAAAATGCACGAACGCTCTGAGGCCCGGACGATCTCTACGGACAAGAAAGGGCCCAAAACATGATTCGACGTACCACACGCCAGCCCACAGACGGGCCAGCAGTGGACGGGTGTTTGCTTTTGGAGTTTGGAGGTTAGAGCTCCTCGGAAAAACATAGCATCAAGGGATTCATCTGCCATGCTGGGTTTCGGGTGCAACAGTGCAGTCACGGAACAATCGAAAACTCTGACCAACTTTCAAAATGTATTCCTATGGTCCTTGTAGCTTTTGTGACTGACCATGTTTGGGCCAATTGGCGCATTCTGGGCCACGGGCATGCTATGGAGTGCTCACGACGTGTCATGAGCTCGAGTTGGGGATTTCTCTGCGTGCAAACTGACACTTAGAGGCAAGGCTAGACCCTTCCTTTGAGGCTTTACTTGGGGGACCTGTGAATTGCACAATCATGGAGCACGTTGAATCCTGCGTTTGCTCTGCCAGTGGCATATTCTCTGGCGACTTTTCCAATCCCCCACTAATCGGTCTAAATTCCATATACCAGGAAGAACGATTTATAACAGAGGATGTACCCAGATAGAGGAGACTAGATGGCATCAGTCAATTCACCTCTTTGACCTTTTACCTCGCGTGATAGATGGGTCTAACTTGCCCCGATCCGCGTGTGTTGGGTCGGTGGGACTCTGCTACAAAGATGCCATTTTACCCCATGGGGATTCGAAAAGCTCCGCTCCAAAGACCTGGAAAACTTCGCCGGAATACAGCTTTGGACCTATAACGGACTATTTCCTTCGACAGCCGGGTTAACGATGTCATGCTCGATGCAGTCACAAGAGACACAGATTTGGCAAAGGTCGAATAGTGAGATTCAGGCATAAGAAACATTCCATCTCCCTGAGCGAAGGGCTGTTTATGCTGCCTTTTCAATGCCATGCAAGTACGCTTGCACATATTGAGAAACTAAGCTCGCTGACTCCCATCGACCAGGCTATTCGGCGGAACTCAAAGCACGCGCAAGGGTGGACTCACAATGCTCCCCCGCGTGGGCTGTTCCCGTTTCGTGCTGCAGCTCCTCATACGGATCCTCACGTAAAACATCACGCTACAACCTCGTCATATACCAGGCGGTCACGCGTCACGGGGCCACGCGGGAGGGTCTCGAAACAGCAAATTGATTTCAATTCAGACCCATCCTTGCCTTGTAGTGTATAGCCTGAGGTACCTGACACGCTCGTCTTATAACCACGCAGAAAAATAAAAAGTGGGCTCTCCTCGCCCTACCCACCAAAGGCGGATCCTCTGGGTGGATCTCGACAACTCTGCAAGCATGATCTCCCCGCCAAATTCCACGATTGGGGGGGGGCCAATGGCGGGGTGGAGAGCTCTTCCTTCTCATAGGATCGCGAGAAACTGCTACAGATCGAGAAAAAGGGTAGGAAATATGGACCATATCGACGCCGATCAAGTCAACGAGAATTTCGACGGTGCCGTGTGGATGCTGTACCAAACGTTTGCACGCGGTGGGACCTGGGCGAGGGATTCACGCTTTCGGGGGATGGGTGGGAAGAGACTGACTGACGGAGATGGATTCATTTTATGTGTTAGGAAAGAGCGCCGAGGCGGGCTTCAATTAAAAGCCTTGTCTTCGTCGTCCTTGCGTCGTTCCCGTTTGCTATTGTGTATATAACACTCTACAGGCACTCAAATCCTTACTTACCAAAAACTCTCTCACTCCTTCACGAAACTCGATCAAGCCACCTTGTACCATCCAACCACGAAACAGAGACATCATCAAGTCAAAATGGCGAACCTTCCCAAGACCATGAAGGCTCTGCAGTGAGTGTACCCCGATAGTCCCAGCCCAAAGCCTCGCAGCAATAGCTTCTGATGGCTTGAGAGACGTTTGCGAAGGGATCACGGCAACCCAAGTGCTGACGAGACCGCCCTCGTAGATATTCGGAGCCGACCAAATTCTCTATCGTCGAAATACCTCTTCCAGAATTGCGTGATGATGATATTCTTGTCAAGGTGAAGGCTTGTGGTGTGTGTGGAACTGGTAAGCCTACCTTGCTCTCAATCTCAGCCTGAGGACAGGCTCCTGTCGATGTCCGAGGGCCTTTGTCACAAATTCGTATGATACTGACCACTGCAAATAGATCTGGTATGAAAGCTCCCAGCCGGCTTTGGCTCCTGTATTGAGCTCCTCTCACCAAAGCGAGTCCCTGAGCCCAATGGTTCGACTTGGGTTGGGGAGGGGGGTAGCAAGCATTGCCGTCACTGACTCGGGATCAAACAGCATATCCACGAGGGCGAGTTCATCGCCAAGTTCCCACTCATTCCAGGTCATGAGACCGTCGGTGTAGTCGCGGCCAAGGGCAAGGTTTGTCAGCTAACAATCCGCTTTCATGTACTGATTCCATTGCTAAGAAGATACAACAGAACGTCCAAGGCTTCGAAATTGGTGACCGTGTAGCAGCCGACAATTCGGAGCTGTGTGGTCACTGCTTCTACTGCCGACGCGGTGAGCCTTTACTGTGCGAAAACGTGAGACTTTGAGCCCCCCGGCCCCAGGGCACAACACCCTTTCCTACTTCCTCGCTAATCCCCTTCCCTCTTCACACAGTGGAGCGGCCACGGCACAACTCTCCCGGGCGGTTTCGCCGAGTACTGCGCCTACCCCCAGCACCAGATCTTCAAGATCCACAACCTCAGCGATGTTGAAGCCACGCTCATCGAGCCCGCCTCCTGTGCCTGCCACGGCCTGGACAAGATCCGCCCCCGGCTCGGCTCCTCGGTGCTCATGTTCGGCGCGGGCCCGACAGGCCTCATGCTCGCACAGCTCCTCCGCCAAAACGGTGGCTGCAACGTGACCATCGCGGCCCCCGGCGGGCTGAAGATGGACCTCGCGCGCAGCCTGGATGCGGCGGACCACTACGTCGAGCTGTCGCGGACGGACCCCGCCGCACAGTTCGACCAGATCAGGGCGCAAAACAAGTATGGCTTCGACGTGGTGATCGAGGCCACCGGCTCCGTGAAGCTGCTGGAGGACGCCATCAACTATGTGCGTCGTGGCGGGACGCTGGTTGTGTATGGCGTGTATGCCAACTCGGCGCGGGTGTCTTGGCCACCTGCAAAGATCTTTGGCGATGAAATTCGCATTATCGGATCGTTCTCAGAGACGTTCATGTTCCCAGCGACCATTGAGTATCTTGACAGTGGCAAGATCAAGACCAAGGGAATTGTGAATAAGACGTTCAAGCTGGAGCAGTTCCAAGAGGCTTTGGACTCGATCAAGGACAAGTCTGCTATCAAAGCGGCTATTGTTTTTGATTAGATCATCGTCGGGAAGACGATGGATGGCCTTGTTTGTCCAGCGAGGAGTGCGAGGTGTTGGTGCATTGTTTGATGTGGAGTTTTTTGGACCAGGAAATTTAGGACGGTGTTTGGCGGGTGAAGCAGTTGCTGGATAATTCGATACCAATTTCAGATGCCGTGAAATGAAGCCACGATATCCGAGAACATGTGCAGTACAATACAAGTCATGTCATCTTGCGGAGCAGCATGAATTTGACCGCAGATGAAATCTATTTCAGCAAGCTGCCCCTCTCATATTTCTCTTCAAACATACCGTTGCATTCCTAAACAGGTATCCCATAGTCACTTTAGGGACGCATGACTTTCTTCTTGGAGTATAGAGCGAGGAGGGCTATCGCCAACCCGAGGCTTCCACACCTGGGTCAGCTAAACGTTTCGAGGCAGGGATAAGCGAATTCCCCACACTTCACACAGCTTCATCTAAACTTTCCAGCTACCTGGGGTTTACTTATATGAACTATGCAGTATACCGTGCTAAGATCATGCCCTGAACTTGTTCTGTACACTATGGCCAATACTCACACGCCTCAGCTGTGCCAGTGTCTGTGCAGTTTGTACCGAGGTTTCTTCTTACATGCTTGGAGCACATGCTCTCTGAGTGTCCCCATGTCAACCCGGTCTGACTTGCCGTAATGTATTCTGCTATTCCAATCTCTAGGTATAATCCCCCAGTATGAGAATAAAAGCACATGTGAAAATTGTGCCGTCTCGGCCACCGGCCAAATTGCAACAACCCCTACCATGACGCATTACTAGCCAGAGCTCGGCGTTCTAGCTCGTGGGTTGGAAGCTTTTGAAGGAAGGCTTCAAGCTGAAATATAAGGTGCTGGTCGTGCCCGCCCACTTACATCACGACACATTTGTTGACAACATCTTCATAAACCTCTTCTTCTAACAAATCAACGTTCACAACATTGGACTGGTCTTTCATCGTTGGTCGTAAACTCTTACTCTCATTTCTTGCTCAACAAAACATTGTCACTTTCCTCATAGAGTCATACTCGAAGCGCTTAGTATCACTGCGCAAGCACACCACCGCCAAAATGGATACGATAGTGACGATGATCTTGAACCGCTCTAAGGTGACGGTGGAGCATATCAAGATCACTCAAGCCTCTCCTGAGTATGTTTCCTTGGGAAAGAAAAAACATATCCACTTCGAGGTGTCATGGACTAATACCCCTCCCAGTACCCTTCACATGTCCCTCGTAAACCGCGTAACCGGCACCGGCCCCACGTCCGCCACCATGTCACCCATGGTCGTCGACCTCGTCTTTGGCGGCGTCACCTGGGGCAAGCTGCAACTCCCCGAAGTTGTTACCGCCAGCGGCGGGACCGACGTGGTGGTCGAGGAGCAGGAGGTCAAGATCCTCGACCAGGCCGCCTTCCGCGCTTTCGTCAAGGCGCTCATGCTCGACGACGAGCTGGTGCTGACGCTCGACAATGGCGACTGCAAGATCTCATCCAAAGTACTCGGCTTCACGGCCAAGAGCAACGTCGTGTACAAGAAGGACTTGATCATCGCGGGCATGCGCGGACCCAAGGTCACGCTGGTGGAGACGGCGGGCGGCAAGAACACGATGAAGGTGATGAACCCGAGCCCGTTGGAGATTGACCACGGTGTGAGCCTTTTCGACGTCAAGGACGGGGACGAGGTGGTGGCGGAGTTGAAGGGTCCGTTGTACATCGTGCGTGGCAACTTTGATAGCACTTTGGATGTCACGTTCAAGGGCAAGAAGGTCGCGCCGGGCACGAAGGTGAGGCTGGTGGGCAAGGGCACGGAGAAGGAGAGCTGGATGAACGAGACGTTGAAGTATATCAACTCCGAGTTTGAGGTTTCTGAGCAATTTGCTTCGCTGTCGGGTTAGTAGGGAAGATGCAGGATCAGGATGGGCGAAGGCAGTATAGTGCATAAGATACATTCTAGTCAATGGTACTTGGTAGCAGTCCACCTTACCATTTTGAGTGAGAAGAATATTACATATTCGTTGTAAATGTTTGATAGATCCCTACATGGCTCCGAAGGACGCACTCTATGGAGCACCTGCAGCTGGAGCAATATTTCATAATGTCCTCACGTGAAAACTCAATTCGAGGCTAACAATATAGGATTTTTTCTGACAGGGTAATGAGAATCTTCTTCTCATGCCCTCCAATCTTTCGAAGTTTGTATCACCTGCTATGTCTACCAGAGGACGCTTGAGCAAGTCATTCGCTTTGTCGCCTGCTCGGACGATACTACGACCAAGATTGTTGACTCTTCACTCTCAACATGACACGATCTTGAGTAGCATGTATCAATGGCATGCCAAAGCATTTCCGAAACTGCCAGTGCGGGAAAAAATCAGTACATGCATTTCTTCCCGCTTCTCTATACTACAAAATGGAATGACCCTCTCAATCTTCTCCCATTGGATGCGGAAGAGGTACCTCCTTGTCCTGCCGTGACAAACTCTCAAGCGAAATAGTATCTATTGCACCCCAGGGCGTCGGAAAGACCTACAACTTGTGAAGTCTCAAGGCACCATCCCCTCCAGCGTGAGGGCGACTGAAGCCTCGGCAATTGAGTACGACAGACCATCAGAGTCCCGGTGCTGCAAGAGGGCGTCTTGCACTATGTCTGGGCAAGCGAATGCTTTCTCGCAAAGTTGTCGTTCGGTACTCTTCGTGTTGGTACAGCTTCTGATGCCACAACGATGAAGACCTGGAAAGTGGTGGCTGATGGATGCGCTACGGCCAGTCGATTGACCTATTGGGTTCCTCTCATACGATCGCCTTGGGGCGCTGTGACCGGCCTACTTATTTATTGAGTTTCTGGGCGACAAAAACTATCCGAAGGCAGGAGGAGGCATGGAGGTTGCGTAGAGAGGGGTGAGGCCGGAATTGGGAGGCTGGTCTCGGGCAATCACTTTGAGGAAGATCAATCGTCAGCAATTCGATGACCACCGACACCACACTTCCCAACGAGATGTTGCGATAGCATGCCCCTATCAATTCGTAGTGCGACTCTTCTCTCTCAGATGGCCCCAGATACTCGATCCAAAACGGTCCCCAGCGTTCTCCTCCGTCCAGCATCGCCCTCTTCCTGGCCCTGAGCACCCGTAGCCGTAGCGGAAGGGACATTCTCTCCCTCCAACCGCCTTCGCAAGCCCTCAAACTCCTGGCTTCTCTTCGTGCTCCTCATGCCCACCATCCAACCCGGCAGCCTCCAATTCGTCAACGCTCCTGGCAGAAAATCACTCCTCCATGCATAGCCTACGATCCATCCCACCGCTGCACCCAAGAGAGAGCCTGGCCACTGAAACAACGCAAGCTGTAGGGCGAGGCCGTAGCGGAGTGATTTGTCAGAGAAGATCAGCCCTTGGGCGTCTTCACTAGTCGAGGGCGATTCGGACGTAAGAGCCATGCGGAGCTTGTAGATATGCGGAACCATGGCATGGTATTGTGCGAGGACGGCGAAGATGATGGGTGTGGGGCCGGCCGGGAGGTAATTGAAGAGACCGGCTGTGAAGGGCCGGAGAAGAAAGGTGAGGATGGTCGGTGTGAGAATGCTTGTTAGGAGGTGGGAAACAATGAGGAAGGACTGTAGTGCGGTCAGTATGCGGGCAAGAGTTCAGCCTAGTAGTTATAACAGCTGAGACGTACGGCATATTTCCTGGATCCCCATAAGCGCTCGACCACGCGCATATTGTAGAGAGTAATGACGCCGGACAGCACCTCAGCCGAGTTGGTGTAGCAGAGCTGGAAAATAAGAGCGCGCCATGGTTGGTGGTAGGACCAGAAATGCGTGCCGACATCGATGTAGAAGTAGTGCTTTACATCGAACAGGCTCGCAGCCACGGAGGAGGAGACGAGGCCGACAACGAGTGTTCTCGTCACTGGCGCATTGGTAAAGGACATGTTGCGGATCGGGACTTGATGCTACCAGGACATAGCGGCGAGAAGGGAGCTTGTTGAGTGGCTAAATTTTACTGGCTGTTCAGAGCTCTGTGAGGATTCTCTTTAATTCGGACAGTTTGAAAGTAGAATTTCAAGAGCCAGAGAAGAGGGGGGGAGAGTTGTTGTTTATGGGAGTTGGTTGACATGAGCATGTGTTTCGGTTGGAATCCAAAATCGGCCCTGAAGTGTCCAGATTAGCTTGGGATCGGCTGCAGCTGTCATCAGTAGGCATCCCTGCAAGGATGAGCTAGGGTCATGGCTGTACAGAACCGAGAACAGGGATGCGAGCCCTCCAGCGTGGCTTGCCTGGGGTTTTCGTGCAGGTGGCCATCCAGTTCCAAGGTTGTGGCTGAGGACACTCGGCGTCCCTAGACTGTGTTTCCATCCCATCCGCCTCAACATAACCAGCTGCTCTCTTTTCTTTTTGTTGGTGTATCTTTTCACATCCCTTCTCTGCAGCCTTGCGACGCGTGTTTCCCTTGGCACTTGTGGCAATTTCATCTAGATCATAACCAAAAGCGCATGGAGTCTTCCAAAATTGCATCTTTCACCTTCTTCTAAATCTTATACGTGCGCCCGTAGTCACACACCATACACAGACAACACATTTCACAATGTCTGATCTGTATCTGTCACATCTGCGAAACTGGCTGCTCAGCTCACCACCAGCAGAATGGGCTCTTAGGCAAATTCACGAGCTGCTGATAGGGGCCCTCAAACAAGGTCCGATTCCTCAGCATATTGCGTTTGTCATGGATGGAAACAGACGGTACGCCAAAGACCACAAGATTGAAACAATACATGGACACCACCTTGGGTTTGAAGCCATGGCTAGAGTCAGTTCTGCAGTCAAGTTCCAATGCTGTTGAGGGTCTGGACTAACAAGTGCACAGATCCTGGAAGTCTGCTACAAGTGTGGTGTAAAGGTTGTCACAGTCTATGCTTTCAGTCTGGAGAACTTTAACAGGCCTGAGGCTGAGGTGAAGGGTCTTATGGCTCTGGCCAAGTCCAAGCTCAAACAACTTGTCGACCATGGAGAGCTTCTAGAAAGATACGATGCTAGAATCAGAATTTGTGGGAAGCAAGAGTTGATTCCAGACGATGTCATGGAGATCATGAACCAGGCTGTGGATGCCACCAGCAAGAACAATGGGTAGGCCACTCAGCCTTTGCTCCCTTCAAACATGATTACGTCTATTCTTTTTTTGTTTTACTGACACCGCCATTAAGCCCCATTCTGAATCTTTGCTTTCCCTACGGATCCAGGGAAGAAATCACCCAAGCAGTTCGCGCAACCGTCAACGAATACCTTGGGCCACCTCCACCAAGAAACTCCGGGTTTTCGCAGACTCGCATTTCCCAGAATATCAAGGTTAGGAACATGTCGCGACCTGACTTGCCTTCCATCGAAGAGGCACCCTCGATGCCTCCATCTCCTGCTCTTGATGCGGCCGATGACTCCATTTCGTCCTCGGCGACGCTGCACCAATCCGAATCGCCATCATCACGCAACTTGTCAAGTGTAACAAATCTACCAGATCCCGAGACCATCACGTCGGAAATGCTGGACAACCACATGTACACGGCTGGGGATCCGCCCCTGGACATATTCGTGCGCACGAGCGGTGTTGAGAGACTGAGCGATTTCATGATGTGGCAGTGCCATCAGGACACACAGCTCTTCTTTCTCAAGTGCTTGTGGCCCGAGTTCGACCTGTGGCGTTTCTTGCCAGTCCTGATCGAGTGGCAGTGGAGACAACGGCAGAAAGACATGGAGGAGAAACCGAGGAGAGGCATCAAGCAGAGCTGAAGGTCTCTCCAAGAGACCGACTATCCATTATTCAAGTCCAGGACAGGAAGCGGCGGGCGGGAGGAGCGCGTCTGTGGTTCAGAAAGTGCCCCGGGCGGCACGTTGAACTTTCTGAGAATCCATTACAGTGCTGACCGTTTTAGACTTGATGATATCCAAGGGGAGCCACAAACCAGGCTTTTATGCCAAAGCATGGCCGTTCCAACACTCATAAGCATTTCTCCTGTACGGGCTAGAAGACACGTCGCTTAATGTAATTGTTCTCAAGAATTACTACTGTCCAGATCGTCCCCAGCCAAGAACGATGGGACGTTTGGTCGATATTGACGGAATACTTGGGAAGGGTCGAGGGTTCGGTGGCTTGGTCGAGCTTATCTTTATCGGACCTGACCCGGGGCTGATCGCGACGTCACTAAGCACTTTTGACCCCTGCCTGCCGGGGCTGTACTGGCCGATGCTATTGCGTTCAGCGGCACTGAACAGGCGCTAGAGCTCCAATTCTACCGTACCTTGTGCAAGCAAGCCCTCTTAGAGGAAGTCCGCTTCGGGGACGCCTTTGGCCGACACGCTTCCAGTCCTGCTCTTCATCCGCCGATTTTCTTCCCACACCCCCCTTGGTTGTTCCCACCACAACACACCTCGCCCACCAGAACATTTCCAGCGATCGCATGCTTCTGATGACGAGGAACAATGGCCGCTCGTGACATTTGACTAACATTCTCTTCTATTCACTCTTATCAGTGCCCGGTATCCAGTCCTCGACCCACCCTCCAGCTAGCCGTCGCGAGTTGTGCTGCCGCCGGCTTCAGAAACTCTCCTCACTCGACCACGACACCCTCTGTCCCTCGTCTGTCGCCCTCTTTCCTCCCTACACACAATCACGATGAGGACCGCGAAAGTGCCTCCGGCTGAGGCATCGTCCTCCAGTCGCCGACAGCCTGTTCGCCAGACTCGCACGAACCCGCCCAGGGCAAATTCCGCGCTTAACGGCCTCGCTGGTCGAAACTCCCACTCTGGCGCGAGTGCTTCCGAACAGCCCATAGACATTTTCCCGGCTGTCACACACTTTGCTGATGCTATCACTGCTCTTCCGAAAGAGCTCGTACGCCACTTCACATTATTGAAGGAGGTTGACGCCAAGATCTTCGCGCCAGAAGAAGACCTCTTCCAGCTGGTCGACGCTGCTCTCGAGACTCCACCGCCACCACCAACCACCGTCGCCGCACAATCGCTGGTCAACGATGTCTCAAGTAACTTGCCTATATCCTCTACCCCTATGAGCACGCAGAATAGCTCGAATGGCAGAGCGCCTACCAATCTTGCCTCCCAACACCTGGCCGCCGCCACCCCCAATGTCTTCGACCCAAGCAATCTTCCCCGCCGACAGCTCTTCCGACAGACAGCCTTCAAAATACAAGAGATGCTCGTGTCGCTCGAAGAGAAAAATCACGTCATATCTACTGCGAATGATGCGCTGCAGAAACAGTTGAACCGCATCGACGACGTCTGGCCTCACCTCGAGCGCGAGTTTAGCGAGGAAGCCAAATGGGGAAGCGACACACATTGGGCATATCCAGAGAACAGAGCCGCTCGCGCAGCCAACACCGTTGCTGAGCGCACTCGTCGAGAGGGTGCTGCCAGTCTTTCCGCCGCGGCTCAGGTTGTTGATGCTGGAGACGCTGCTGCGCGGAGCGACGCGCGCAAGCAAGCTGTCGCTGCCAAGAAAAGCCAAAAGAATCAACACCAAGACTCTGATCGCGATGATCATGAAAGTAAGGGCAAGGATGGAACCGGCAAAAAACAACCCACGAAACGGAAACCTGCTGCAAAGAATGCCGACGCTCGAGACGCCCCAGCAAGTGTTGGTTTGGGTATCACAGGTCAAGCAGAAGCCAACAGCACACCAGCTCCCAAAAGACGAAAGGTCGAAAAGCCATCAGCCAACGGTGGCACTCCTACACTTGCGATGAATGCTGTCTTCTCCAATGCCAAAGATTCCAAGACGAAGGCATCTGCTAGTCCTCGAGCTACACCCAATCCCGAGCAGCCAGCGCCAAAGAAGCCGCGCAAGGCACTTCCCACTTCCAATGGACAAGCAAAAAAAAGGTGTGCTAAGATCTGAGCTTGCAGACAGTTGAGCGAGCAAATAAGCTGATGAGATTTCTTGTACAGAGCCGGCCCTGCTGCCTCACCATCTGTCGCGTCGTCACCCGTCGTCGGCACTTTTACCGACAACGCAAAACCACCCCGGGCCTCTCCCGCCCCTTCTACCTCCGGCCGTCCAGCATCTGCAAGAGCTCGCCAAAACTCGACTGCGTCAAACGTAGACAAACAAAGACCCGCTTCTGCCGCCGCCAACAAGCCAAATGGCACAGTGCCTCCCCCTCTCGAGATACCACCGCCCAACGGCGCTCGCGGCCCCAGCGAGACCCCCAAGATCACACAAATGGAACCCCCCAGCGCAACTGCAAAAGCAGACCCATCCAAGCCGCAAAATGAACGTGTTTCGACGCCCTCGTCCGCGACTGCAACCGGTCCCAAGAAAGAGGGCTCCGTCAAGCCTGCCGAGGAAGACGTGCGCAAGGAGAACACGCCATCCGCCACCCCAACCATCCCCACACAACCAGTGACGACGACAAAGAGCGGCCGTGCCAGCAAGCCCTCCACGCCGGCCCTCAGTACGTTTCCCGACGGACCGCCAAACAGTAACAACGGCCGTGCCCGCCCCGCGCGAAACTCGGAAGCACCAACCGTGCCCAAGCGGAGCCATAAGAAGGGTGCTTCACAAGCCCATGCCGTGGCAGTGCAGAAAGCGCTCCAGCAGCAGCAACAACAGCAGAAGACGGTCGACGAAGATTCGGGCGCCATGCAGGAGGAAGAAATGGATGTGGACGACCCGAATGAACCGCGATACTGCTACTGTAACCGAGTGTCGTTTGGTGAGATGGTGGGCTGTGACGGCGGCGATTGCAAGAGAGAGTGGTTCCACCTGGAGTGTGTTGGACTGAGGAATGCACCACCGAAGAATAGTGAGTTGCCTTCGCCTTGTTCGTTTGCTTGCTCTTCTTTTCCCCTTGTCTCTCCTTTTCCTTCTGCGGGCGGAGACATCAGACCTTGACGAGTGGCACAAATGCTGATAATGCTTCTAGTGAAATGGTTCTGTGAGGACTGCAAGAAGATGTTGCTCAATAACGGAAAGAAACCTAATGGGAGATAAAAAAGACTAGCGGGCGGGCGTCTGGAGATGGGTTCAGTCCTTGTTGGCAACCCATGATTATCATTTTTCGGGCTTTTTTTTGTTCGCTTTTCGAGGGGCCCTCTAGCTCTAGGCAGTCCTGCATTCCAAGTAATGTATATTCTTATCGCCCTCGTTCTCTAGGCAGCATCAGATGTGTCTACATAATCTTGAGTTGCGGTAAGGGCGGATGTATCAGACCTCTGTGCTTCCTTCGCTGTGCCGTTCTGGATTCCCTTGCGATTAGCTGTCTGGGATTGGATCATCTTGTGCGAACAACATCGCATCCTGAAACTGATAATAATACCAGGCCTCAAGATGCTCCATTCCATGGCGGTCTGCAATTCGTTTTGGAGCGAAGGTCTGCTAGAAATTGCCGATACACATGGTGAAATTGTCAAAAAGTGGTGGAGATTCGGAGAGAGGTTTTTCGATGCCCCATTAGATAAAACCTTCAGCGTTTGGCAGCGTGCGGTGTGCAAGATTCAGATTAGAATCCCCAAGGGAACCCGGGGAGAAGGGATCATGTGTCACTCAAATACCAAAAAATCAACACGAAATATCAGCCAACACAAGTGGAAAAGCTCAAGGTGACATTTAACGAGCCGGGGTGGGGGGAAGCTCCACGAGGATGAGAGGAAGAATAAGCAGCCTGCCTTCTCCTATCGTCGCTGTTTAGACAGGGAGAATATGTGTGTGGTGGTCCTGGTGGAACTCGTTCAAATTACCTGGTATCTGAATGCTGATACCCAACCAGGCACATCACGCGGACATTGTAATTGTGACCCTATCTAGCGAAGAAGATGAGCCAAAGAGAAAGTGCAGTGACTCCAAATCGAACAGCCACCTCTCGTCATTCACGACCTGATCGCCATCGCCCGCCTCTTTACCGCGGGGCCCCGGGGTTCTGTTCTATTGCATGCATTGCTGCTTATTTTTCTCTCTTTTTTACATGCATACCCACTCAACCTGACTTTTTGCGGGGAAGGGGGAGGGGGAAGTTGTATTATTGAAACAAAGGAGAGGAGGATCCATACCGGTCAATCCGTCTTGCGACTTGGTGCAATTGTCTATCCTCATATCAGTGATGTTCAGAAAGCTACGAGCCTTTGGGTTTTTTTTTACTTCATATCCTCCTTCGTACAAATGCACACAACATGGCTGGCCCGGGGGGAGGAGAGTTTGTGTGTGGAAAGCACAGAGCGCGCGGTTCTAGCGCTGGAGAAGAAGTGGTCCTCGTCCCCTAGAACTTTTGAGGGAGTTCGAAAGGTTCAAATAATGCAGTATAGACCTAAGTATGCAATTTCAGATGATGTAGATACGAAGAGAGAAAAAATGACAGAGACGGTTTGGGAAGGGGAGGGTAGATAGAGGATGATTCGGTCGCATACTTCCCATCGTCGTTCTCTGTAAGTTTAGATGCTGACGGAGGATTGACATTCACAATGACACAACCCTATTATCCATGAATAGGCAAGACATTATTTCCTATAAAACATCGAGTACGATAAACCCTACGGAGATGTCAATGGCTTCTCGAACTCCCGCCCAAATGACACAGAAAGCCGTGTTGTAGCTCGAACAATAAATCATACATAAAAGACTTTTCTGAATGCCAGTGATATCATGGACCCCCCCCCCCCATTCCTTTTCTCAAGGTGTAAAAGAAAACAGGAAAAAGACTGCTCGCTCGCTCGCTAATGAACCGTTCCAATTCCTTGTCCACGCTGTGCTTCTGAGTCCCTGTCCTGAACTTTTTGAGGGTATCCACGCATGCCTGCTATCGTCCAATTTAACTCCTTTTGATCCATCCGTCAGAAGAACGCCATTGCCGTGATGAAATGCGCGCGCAAGAACAAACTCAAACGAATATCAATAAAACAAATGCAATCTTCGCAATCATGATCCGGCCTCCGTTCGTGCCCAGATCGTAGTAAACGCCGTTCTTGCGCCGTCGATTCGAGAAGAGTCATCACAGTTTCCTCGCAAACATGTAGCTTCCATACATGCCGCCTACATCCGCTCGCGCAACAGGCACCTTGCGCATTCCCCAACTCTCGGCGCCCATTTTCCACGACCGAGGCTCGCCCGCCGCCGCGCTGTCCCGCACAATCCACGTCCGCGCGCCCGCCTCGCTGCTGTGCCAGCCCAGGCGCTTCAGCGGGGCTTGACGTACTCGTTTGCCGACGTCCGGATGGACTTCGAGGACCTCGAGCGGCTGAGTATGCTGCGTGAGCAGAGCGCATCGGGATGTGTCGTAGAATGTGGGAAGGTCGAGCTCTGTAGACCAGAGGTCCGACAGGTCGAGGTAGCGGAGCGTGTGAGGCTGCCACTCCTCTGCCGGATCAACATCCATGGCGTTCGGATCGTCCGAGTTGGAGTCCGTGTCTGGCACGAAGAGGGCGTTGGTATCGGTGATGCTTAAGCCGCGGCCGAGAGCAAGTTCTTCGAGGTGTTTCGTGAGAGGCAGCAGAAGTGGAATGTGACTTGCATTCATCTTGCTGCCCTTGAGTGAAAGAGACTTCAGACTTTTGGGAAGCACGGGCAACAGTCGCGCGATAGCCTCCTCGTCAAAGGTCTCATGGGTGCTAGCATCCGCAGAAAGGGAGAGCCAAACAAGGCTACTTGGGATGGACTCGTGCGGACTGGCCACCGCGGGGTGAGTTGAGAGGAAGTTGATAATGGCGTCTGCAGACAGATTGTTGCACTTGGCCAGGTTCAAGTGGGTGATCCGCGCAGCGTGCGGGATGGACGCCAGCGCCGCGTCTGTTATGCGCGTGCCGGCCACGTCCAAGTGCGTGAGGCACGGAAGGTGCGGGAGCAGGCTCTCGAAGACGGTGCTGGGCAGTGTCGTACACTTGTGTAGCGATAGCCGCTTCAAGCCCAGATCTCCTGCTGACCACTCGCCCAAAGGTATAGCACCGATGAATGCCGTGCGGAATGCAGTTGATGTGCAGCCGCAGAAATCCAGAGCGGCCATTCTTTCCAAGCCGAAAAAGAGTTTCCAAAGCACCCTGTCGTCCAAGTCGCCATCAATGTGCTCCTGAGCTAGGAACTCCTGGAGATAGGGCGTGAGCTCTAGCGCTTGCAACAAAGTTGTGGCTGTTAGATTTTGAGCGAGAGAGCGCTCACTGGCGGTGTCGAACATCATGCCGGGGTTAAAATGACAAAAATCAAACCTGCGAACCAGAGTGCCAAGCGCAGAGTGAGATGCGATGTGAGAGAGAAACTTCTTGAAGATGACAGAGTGAGGAATGGTAATCTGGCGGTAGAGAGTCACCAGAGTAGCGCCATGCATCTTCTTGGAGGTCATCAGCAGAGACATCAAGTCGATATTCCGCTTTGTGAGACTGTTTGGCGGGACATCGATGACCAGGTGGCCGATGATGTGGCTCAGAAGCTCCAATGGCAGCTTCTCAATGGGGGCACTTCCAGGAAGGTTTTCAGAGGGCCGGCGCCTTTGGAAGGCGGAGTTGGCGTGGGCGGTCCATGCCAAGTTGATTGACGAGAGGTCGCTGAAACTCCGGCTGGCCAGTCTTCCCTTTACGTTAATCTGCTTCCATCCTTTGAAGTTGTCTGCAGGGAACCAGTTCCCGTGCAAACGGCTGTCGGGACGAGTGACTGGCGGGAAGAAGTCGGCCTGGGAAACCATAGTACCCAGAGAAGGCAGTTGCAGGTGGTCGTCGTCGACAGCGTCCTCGTGGTGTTGAGCGTAGACGGAGACCTTTGAAGTGGTAAAAGCCTGGGCGAGGTCTTGATCGTCTTCCCTTATGGACGAAAAAGAGGAGCGACCGTTGGCGTTCTTGGGGGTATCCGAGACGGAGGACTGGTCTGGATCAGATGGCTTGAATTTGTAGCTGGCGGGTTGGTCGTTGATCTGGTGGTGTTGGTGGGGGGGAGGGGGTGTCTGCTCGCATCCTCCTCGTCTCCCTTCTCCTGTCTTCGGAAGAGCCATGTCTGCCGGAGAGTGCCAGAGTGGAACTCGGGCGTGCAGGCTTGGGATGGTATCACGGGGGAATTCGGGTCTAGACAGCGAACGGTGGGCAAGCCAGGCGTGATGAGAGGGGCCTCTTGGGAAATTTGACGTTGGTTGTTTGGTCACAAGTTTCACGTGAGTAGTGAGTGGTCGGGAGTAGTATTTTTATTAGTCACGACGAGAGGATTCTTAGGTAAAGACACCGTTCAGGCCGTTGCGGGGAAAGAATAGTGTGAAGTATGCTATGGTTGAAGATGGGAAAAAAGTGTGTGTGCAGAGACAAGATGCAAGACACAATAATTCTTAGGCCCGTACAGTTCTAATGTATCTGCGGGAAGGAGGGAAGGAGGAGCGCCTGGCCCGGGGCTAGCGGGCTACAGTTGCCCTATAAACCAACGTGCCAGGATCATGTGTACTGCCTGTGCATAGTATGTAGTACCACCAAATATCGTGAAATAAGTGACGCGAGACTGGCAATGAATGAGGGAATGGAATGGGGAAGGAAGCGCGATGGCGAAACGCCAGAGTCATGGCTTGGAAGCTGTTACTTGAGGATTGAGTAAGAGAAACCACGGGCAGCCACAGCCGCAGAGTTCTTCTTTGTCACCTGGCACATCCGACGACAGCCGCCCTGTGTGCCCTACCACCCAGGCCTACCAACCGACCACAGGAATGTTGTTACTCGCCCCCGGCATTGTGACACAGACTTTTGTTGTCCACAGCTTGCATCTCCTCGGACGGGGGGCGCGTGGACGATACCAGTGCATGAGCGAGCTCCAGAAAACGAGACGAGACGTTCGATGGAAATAGCTACTAGAAGTGCAAGGAATGAATGAGCCCTGTCATGCCAGGTTCGCCGCATCTGCACGTTCATTTTAGCGTCTGGAGTGGATACGCGGGGGAGTCGGCAGGCTTCTTGATTGGTCAGCCTCAGCGTGACAAGCAACCTCCCTTTGAACGCACGTTTCTTTTCCTTTGCCAACGAGTATGCCGTGCTTATATTGTTGATGCCACCGGAAGGTTTTTATGACAAAGAACAACAGACGTGAGTTCAAAAGCCTGCATTGACCGTCACGTCCACGTGTAGTATTTTCAGCATTCTGGTGGATGGTGGTGACGAATGGCTACCTCACCTTGCTCACCTACCTACTGGTGGATATTCTACCGTCTACGTGAGCTCCGTAAATATTGCCCATACTCCGAATTCTCGCACAAATGTTGCAAATTGCACACCATGAAGTCGGAAAGACACGGAACGATTCGAGAGCCACCAGACAAGATAGAGGGTCCTGTCATTTCGGTCCGTGGCCGTCATGACCTACCCATCATTCCAAGTAATCAGCATCTCAGCTATATGCTCGGGTTGCGATATCGCTTCATGTAGCACCATTCACCTGATCCAGCCGACATGGCACTCGGTATCCGCAGCCTCGTCTCTCGGCGTCCGACACTCAGCCCTGTCCTTTCGCCTTAGCTCTCCGATACAGGAGCCGTCCACGATTACGAGAAATCCGATCTCGCAGCTCTTAAACACGTCAAAGGCCCCATATATTTGTTAGCATCGAAAAAAATTTCGAAAACTTGAAAGAGTTGAATAAGCTTCCAGGAATTTCAAAAGCAACACAAATCAAAGTACCAGGGTAGGTCACCCAAAACCAAAACAAAAACGAGTCTTGGAATGGTGAGATCCGAGGCCAACCGGGCGTTGTTAGGTAATACTTTGTCGACGAAACTCACCACGTGCCTCGCCGTACAAGGGGGTAATGTCATGCCGGCTTTCCAAGCTAGGCTGAATCCACTTTCGTTCCTGGGGCAGGGCGTTTTAGCGCCAGTTTACCCCGGATTTTGAGGGGATTTGTGCGCTCCACAGACGCAACCAGGGGTCCTGAAGGAACGACGTACTTCATAGTACATTCATTAGGTATCACCTTGTACTGTACCACATCCAGGTAGGTAGCTACATAGTTCTGTCCTCGTGACAGGGCGACCGAGCCCGTTGACTGCTCTCTTGATTGACGTTTCGTGACAGAGTTGCTGTTCATGCCCGCAGAGTCCGTCACATGAGCACCTGGGCGCTTGGGAGGGTCTAGACTTGTTCAAGTCTTTTGTATGTCGGCTTTCACGAATGGGTCTCACTCATCAAGTGCTTTAGTGGATGTGTTTTGAAGAGACTGGGCCCCATCATCTGAGCTCGCAGAGCATGTTAGATACCGTATGACTGTTCTTTGCTGCAAAATTGCACGTTGTATTGTGTATCCGTACCTAGCGGTGTACTGTACAATGCAACTTCTCAGGTAAGGTTGTGCCAAGTGAGGCGCACGACGGCGGTCAACTCCTTCATGTGTTCTGAAGCCAAGACTCGATACTCTTCAAATCAACAGTCATCAATCAACTTTGTTCCTGAAGGACTATGACTTCCTCCAACAAGCTATCCTTAGAAACCTATGTTTCGTCGCACAATTTGTTGTTAAGGATATACCCACGGCCGTTTCAGGCCAGGTTTGTTGGCCTAGCCGCCTCCGCCGAAGACCACCACACCCATTTCAGCATGAATACTCCGGATTTCCTAAAGAAATTGTAGTACTTCAAGTCAATTCTGTCAAAAAAATTCGTAAGGCACAATATTGATTACTGAAGTACGGAACTTCGCCTACTTACCTTGGGTACTCGTGTGCTGCAGGCTTCCGGTGAAAACCTTGCGAAGCCCGGAACATTAATTACAGTACCTCCTTTTGCTAGTCTACTTCAATGTACAAGGAAGCCAGTCTTTTATCAGTGCCAAATTCAATAACCTGCTCCATACATCTGACTGCGTTCAAACACTTTCGGTCTTGACAGTGTCGTATCTCCAGCCTGCGTATCGGTCAGCTTTTGATCACTATATATAGATCATCATAAATCTGCCCCATACTTACCGTTGTGCAGTAAAGTGTAAGATGTAGAAGCCGAGTCGTCTGGTGAGATCAGTTTCCATGCCCAAAAACCCTCCTGCACACAGTATTCTGAATTATGACTCACAGCTAATTTCAATCTGGCAATCGACAATGTAGTACAGCAGGCCATCACTTCCTACACGTTGAGGGATTTGGGTCTCCGGAATTCGAGACAGGTCAGCCTCCACAATACAAAGCGTCTGCGTGTTGTGATCCTTCTCCAAACGAGCACCTGGTGAAACATCGTCGCGGAGGATCGTTAGGGTCACTCGGTTGCGTCGCCCCTCATTGACTTTGGAGATGACCGAGAAGTCGCGGAAGTAAGGCTGAGACTCCGTCACCGGATCATCCTAAAATTTTGTAAGACAAAAAAATCCAAATAGAACATGCAATAGGTCAGTAGCTTGAGGAATGAGGGCAGCATTTTTACCTTCTTGATAAACCACTGCATGACGTTTACGGCCCAATTACCCCGGAAAGAATCCCATCGAAGATACGAAAGACATCGACGCCGTTCAACTTCCACCGAGCGCGCCTGACTTTCAGGCTCTTGTTGTCGGCAAGCCCGGTGACATCGTAGTCAAATTGTCCGGTCTGGATGTCTGCCATGCTGAAGCGTCTCTTGACCTTGGATAACACTAAAGTTAGGAAGGGAAGAACGAAAAAATCGACGGATTGTCTGTATAGACACTTACTCGTTCCCATTTGAGCAGAGCGCCTTGAGTGATGCTGCTGTCAAACCCATCCTCCTGTCCAAGGGTCTTGACCAGCAGTTGTTCAAATCTTCCGTCCAAGAAGGCTGCACCACAGGCGCCTCCCGCTCCCGCTACAGCCTCCTCGATCTTGAACTTTGGGTACAAGGTGTCGATGCGGTAGGTAATGAGATCAACTGTGCCGCCTCCAGCATCGACGATCATGATGGAGTCATTGCTGTTCAAATTGTGCCTTGGGCACAGCTTGAGGACGCACAAGGCGGCGGCCTCGGGCTCAGTCAGGCTGATGACCCTCCCTGTGGTCTTTGTCAGTAGAGGTTCACAGGCTCATCTTCTTGACATGACCATAGAATTTCCATGGGGTAAACATGCTGAAGAGCTCGTGAGCTGATCGAGGTCAAGTTGAGGGTGAATGCCATAGAAAACAAATGGCACGTACAAGATGGCTTCGAGTCGATTCTCCATGCTCTCTTCAGAGCATTGGTAGTTCGTGGGATCGCAACCTCACTCCAAATCGCTGGAACGGTTACCACAATCAGGAACGGAGTCTGCGCGATAATGACTGGTCCGAACTTCCTTACAAGGTCCTGCATGACGTGATCACCCACAGCTTTCAAGTACTCCGTGACAAGGTAGTCAATGTCCTGCCCCTGCAGATTTTTCTTGGTGAGGTTCGAGCCATCTTGTAAATTCTCGACATGGAGAGGGTCCAAGGCCCTGTGATGAGTAGATGTTAGTCAAAAATGTTTCCTGTGATGAAAACCTTGCCATTTAATCTGATCACATGAAAGCATCCTTATTCTTACGACTTGAAATACTCAAGGACATCATCTTTAGGAGCGCAAGAAGGAACCTGTGCATCCCATCGGAACGATCCATCGCTATTGTAGCAGAGCTTGGTTGGCACCTTGGAAGTTGGGCTCATGCCACCTTTGTCGTTCCGCCAGTCCTGGATTACATGAATGGCGTCCGGTATGCCGCTGTCGGCGTAGGCTACACCTGTGAAGGTGGTGCCAAAGTCAATCCCGAGGACGATGGTCCGATCATCGGGATTCTGCCAAAAAGTTGCCATGGCGAAGCTGGATGCTTGCAGTCAAAGTAAGGTGTGCTCTGGCGTGTATTTAGGCTAAGTGGAGGAAATTGAGTAGGAGAGATTGGGAAGAAGTCACTCACACGGAGTGGACATCATTAAAACGTAGGTTAATCAGCGAAAGAGGCTTCTTGGCTAGACTGAGATTTCCAGACAGTATATCTTAATTACTCCTGCAAGGTTGCTGAAACAGTAGTCTTAGCTATAATCTTTGTCAAGCTGCAGGTGGATTACACATTTCCATCAAGGTAAGAACAACTCCTCCAACGCTGGAACATCTTGCCTCAGGCAATCTCATTGTCATTGAAATCTTTTGAGTGTCAAAATATCACTCTGCAAGCCTGGGAAAGTCCAAACACGACCAGCCTTAACTTTCAAAGGCATATCTATGAAAGTGTGAAAATGTTGCGGCGACGATCCGAAGGGATTCTTTGATGAGTTTCTGTCATATGAGTCTGGAGATGGTTTGCTGTTATAACCTTTGTCCTAGAGTAAGACAAGCGACGAACCCCTGAAACTAGATTTATACAAATACTGATACATCATGTTATCCAATGCAAAGATGGTAAATTACCTTGTCGTCATCCAGACCCTAGGTCTCAAATCCCAAATCCAGAGAGACCAAGTACCCAAGTGGGAGGAAAAGAATAGGCTTGCTTTTACATCAGGCCGACTCTTCTAATTGTCATCAAAAAAATCAGACTTGCTTTTTTTTTTCGAGACTTGCTCCATTCTCAGACACAGATCGAACACATTTCAACGCATGATATAGGCTCTTGAGACACAGAAGAGACATCATGAATCTGTGTTCAAAGGGTGATGTTTACCTACCTAGGTATCCAAATTGGTGGAGGGTTGAAAACCTTGAAGAGCCATGTTCAACCTGAACATTGGTGCGTAGGCATTTCATCTTCTGAGATCTTCCAATACCAATCTGTCTTGTCTTCTTCTAATTACAGAATTTCCGGAAAGCACAGCTGTACCACACACAAGATGGCAAATGCGCAGCCATCGCTTTGGAGTGTGCCGGAAGAACCTGCAAGTTCAGAATCGTATTCTGTTGCCGAAGAAGTCACAAGTCCATGCTCGGTGCCTTTCAAACGGATCTTCTATTTGATTATTGATATGGCGAAACAAGTTTCGCAACGTGGTTCCAATAAGAAAAGCATGCTGGATCGATCACCCTCCCCAGCTGACTCCGCCGTCTGGAGCGAAGAAGGATGGGAGGATACTCCTCGCCTGCCGCACAAGAGAGAGCAACGTATATTGGAGGAGAAAAGACGTCTTGAGCTCCAGCTAGAAACCCAAGATTCCCAACTCGAGGCTTGTAGAGAGCAGGCCGAAGCTAACGAGGCTATCATCTCAACCTTGCAACACCATGTCGGAAAGCTCGGGGCCAAGAACGATCAGCTCAGCCAGGACTGCCAAAAGTCCAAGCAAGAACATGAGTTGCGAGTCACTGAGCTTGAGGCAAGCATTGATGTCCTCAAATCGCAACTGGAGCTTGCCAAGAATCACGCTTCTCTCTTGCAAGGAGCATGTCGGGATGCTATACCACCCAATGCGATCGCAGATGTGAGTTACAACATTTAATTCCTGTTTTCCTTCTATCTTTGACAAAATTCAGAATGCGAGCTTCGAACTGCATGCTGAAACCAACCTAGACCTTCAAAGAGCTCATTGACTCTGTCTCTTCATGGGTCCTCAAACATGTTGACCGATTTGAGGACGATCCAACCGACCGTGAGGCAACGCTCAAGTATTCTGCCAACAATCATGCCTCAACAGCTCGGCTTCGGCGGATAATTGGGACCGATTCTGATTTTCGGAGATCCTCTGCGATCATGGGCTCCGATGAGGACATCATCACTTCAATCATCTGGTCCCTTCTCATGGAAAATGTCTTCTACCGGGAAGGTCCATACTACACAGATGAATATGTCACCCGGCTTCGTGTCATCAGTGAACTTGAGCAAGAGATGTCTTCGGCTTGCAAGTCTCCACAGGGTAAGTCTGGAACACAAGTCAGCCAATGAATCGATTGAGCGAACAATTAAGGCTAACTTGATCCAGATTTGTATGCGATCTCTGCTTGGAAAGCCCGAGCTATAGATGCAGTCGTCAAAGACCCTGCCGTCAGTGCAACTCGGTCATCTTTCACCGCCTGGCTTGCTGAAAATCTGGCCAACCTCTTGCTGATATTCTCGCCCACCACTGATGAAGAATCCTTCGCACATTCCATTAGAACGAACATCCTGGAGCCAGCAGTGGAGCTTCATGAACTGATGCTTGGTGAGAGGTCAAAGTACTTCTTGAATTTCGATAATCTCAAATCAAGCCGCTATGATCGATCATCTGCAAACACCGCCTTCTTCAGAAGCTTGGACTCTCTGGACTGCATCATTCTGAAACCTGGGTTGCGCAAGAGACTGGATCCGGCAACGCAACTGGCTGGTGCTGGAATCAAAGAAACGTACCACCGACTGACCAAGCTCTGTGTGGTTTCACCAGCTCTCATTACACGCCATATCAGTGACCAAGACGGCTTTGGTCCAGCTGAAGTCTTGGCAAAACAGACAGTAATCGTCTTGTTTGATTCTGCCAATGACCATCATAGGCCAGGCAGAACGTTCTTGCATGAGCTGACGTTCCCCAGTGCTGTTGGAAAGCCCGAGGATGCCTGAGGTTGGTCACTGAAGCATTTCGACTTTTTTTCTGGGCCTTGGAAGCATCTCAGCCTGTTCCTCGGTACGATACAGCATACTGAACATTGCATTGGATACCTAGCACTACTCAAACCATCCTTTTTAAAAAACAATTGTCATAGATTACCGCATGCAGGGTCGAAATTGATGCTCAGCGGGAGTTAGGTAGCCATTACTGAAGGCTAAAAATCACACTGCAGTAAAATATTCCATCAGTCGCTCTGTGTGAATGCGTAAAAACTCTTCGCATACAAGGTGTTCTTGACATCCATGATGTGCAGAGAATACTCCAGCATGGTAAATATCCTGTAAAATGCCATAGTTTCACCCATCTGTCTCATGGGTACCTGGGTACCTCGTAATGCTCTGTCAGATCTCGCTCCGACTTTCGAGTCTTTCAAGGTTTATCAATCTTGCCGAGTGTCGTTGCTCGGAAATGTCAAATTTGGGCTCATGGAAGAACTCCCTGGCGACAAAGTGGAAGCACTCGAACAAAGACAATGCTTTGTCCAGTGCCTTGCCTAGCTGCTGGCTTAAATCATGGCAGCCTTTCATACACTTGACTAGTACAAGTCTACAGCTATCCACAGATAAATAGAGTCAGCATGTTCGTACATCAAAGTCTTGACTTAACCGAACACGGAAACATCCAAGCTCACATTCTCACACCACTGAAGCATTCCATTTCCCTTGATCTTAGTCCACTGTTTCCTTGCATCATTTGCACACTTCTGACATCTCAATGAAAAGCCAGACAGAGAGCAGCCAGGCATGCATAGTTTGTGCGGAGGATAAGCCTGGTGCTGAGTTCCCCAACCAGCTTTCATCACCACTCTGTTCTGTTTCGATCAATATATGTACCCAGTGTATCAAAGATGGCATCACGTATGCTGTCCAGACCTCAGCACAGGAGGCACAGGACTGCGATCGATATCGTATCACATGCCTGGAATGCCCTCAAAATCCTCAGTCTCGACTTTGCCCAGCTGTACATGGACAACCAAACGTTTCGAAAGTAAGCTTCCCACCGTTTCCAATACAGAATTGTAGCCACAAAACACTAATCAACGGACTGGGCCCAGGTTCTAGCATGCCACGATTCACAGAATCTTATTTCGTGCCTCGGCAGCGAATGCATCCCAGATTGCCTGGTGTCCATTCTGCAAGAACGTTGGTCAAACCTACACGCCAAAGCAGGCAGTCCTGATATGTCACTCGTGCAAGGAACTCTTCTGCTGCCGTCATACATCCGGCGGCCAAAACAACTCTGTCCCTTGGCACCCCCAGCACACATGCGAGGAGTTTGACCAATCCAAACGAAATCCCTCGTTTCGCATTGCCTCACAGATCAAGCAAGCCAAGCAAGACGAATTCGACCAACAGTCACGAGAACTCGCCCGCCAGATCGAAATCGCCGGCGAGAATTGGGAGCTGAGTCTGACCAGGAAGGATGATGAGGCCAAGTTACGAAAGATTGAGAAGGCCAGAGTCGAGCGAGAGCGTCGCGAAGCGGAAGAGAGGGAACGATTGGCCCGAGAACAGAAGGAGGCAGCTCGAAGGGCGGCACGGGAGGCTGAAGAGCGGGTAGGTGAGAACATGGTGCGCAAGACGTTCGGTCGTTGTCCGTTTTGCTACCAAGCGGTGGAGAAGACATATGGTTGGTAATTAACTTTCTCTGGGAACATACGTAGTTCCCTGTATTCACATAAATGTTGCTGGACCGGTACTAATACTTTCTTACCAGCATGCACATCGTTTGCAGATGCGGAAATCATTGGAATTACCGCACTGGCGAACCTTGGAACCCATTCAGCAGAAACAACTGAGTGGATTCATTGGCAGGGAAACAAACAGAGCTATTCTGAGGATCTCAGGCCCTTCATCTTGTGAGACGTGGCAAGTGTTTATACCAAGGTAGACCATGACTTAGGACACACATCTAGACAGCCCATCTTGATGGGCGTTCCAATAGTCCGGACGCATATATAAAATGAAAAGAATCCCTGTCAAGAGCCCTCAAGAGTCGATTGAGATTCACAAAGTGAAAATTTGACTTGTCCTCCTGCTTTAAGTTACTAGACCCACCTAAGGTACCGGTTGGCGCTTCGGCTCAGAGTCCACGTCTCCGTGAAATTTCCGTTGTCCACAGCAAGCATCCCAATTCTTCTGGGATATGGTGGTACATTGAAGAATAAAGAATGACTTCCATTGAGTTTCAAACGACATTCAGGTAGTACCACGGAACATACGATCCTTACGTACCCCCAATAAGTGAAGAGATGGCCTCCGTCAGGTTGAAAGGGGTCGCCAGTGAAATCCCGTCCAAAGCACCTTCAACATACGTTATGTGTTGTCCGTCAATAAGGCATTGGCCTCCACTGATTACCATTTGCACATCTCCGTCGCTGGTTGCGTTGGCACTGATGGCGCTCAGATTATCCACCACGGTATTGACATCTAAGTTGCCAGTGAAAGGAATCGTGTTATTGCCATGTAGGAGCTTCGCATTCGATACAGTGACATTGCCTATTTGTATATCCGCGATGCTTGTATTGAAGATCAAATCGCCAAAGTTGATGGTTATTGTGGACGGGTTGGGAAGAGTGAGGTTACCGACTACATTCGTTCCATCGGCTTCTGGGGTGGAGAGTAGCTGGAGAGAATCAAGGGCAAAGCCCTGAAGCTGGTTCAGGCCGGCCACAGCGATGGTTTTGTCGATTTGAATTGGGCTTTTGATGGCTCCCAGGTGTAGAGTGGTCTTCCCACGAAAGCTAATGTCGCTCGTGACATCGTTGCTACACATGTGTCAAATTTCAGATTGACCGAGCAATCTGATCAGAAACTGGATGGAGACTCACAAGGTCTTGGTCAGCCACTTGGTAATTTCTGTATCATTGAGCACTGGTGTTGATTCGTTGATCGAGATAGTAGTCGAGCCCTCCAAACCCCTCTTTGGAAGCAGGACATCCGTGTAAGGGTAGTAGCCAGGCGTAAACTTGTTGTATATGTAGAGCTCCATGGAGTCCATACGAGCACTCATACTCCCGGGGATCTTGAACACGGTGTCGAAATTAAAGGTCAACTCGGTCTCCGATTTGGCACCAATCTCGGCGTTGAGGAGTGGTAGGTCTTGTTTGTTTATGATATTCTGGACGATGGCCGGAATAATTTTTACGAATCTGTTGTGTCTCAGTGCCTCAATCAACATTTTGAAAGTCGAACCTATATTCCACAGCGTGAGTATTGACTTACAGCAAAGGCAGAAAAATAGCCAGGAAGACAATGACCCCAATCAACCACCACAGCCAAAACTTAACGCAATGATTGCGCACTCTGTGCCGTTTCTTCATAGCCTTCAACGGGCTTTTAAGAGTTTCCGAATGCTCTGTTCCAGCACCCTTTCCATCACTTGTACCGGAAAGACTCTTCTCAACATCCATCGTGTCACTTGGCTTGGAACCAGACGTCGACTGCTTCATTTTGTCCGTATCGTCGTCGTTATACGAATAGACCTGTTTGCATACTCTAAATAAGGACACTCGAAGGAACTTCTACCCAGGTAGTTAGAAGCTGTTAGTGTTATGCCCAATGCTGCAACTTCGCAGAGTTACACAGAAATAACACATGGTATGTCCCCGCTGGGGAGATAGGAAGCGACCCGATATCCACTGAGTGTCCAAATTTATTGTACACGACTCCCACCTGCCAGAAGAACAAGATCTGCAAGGCCTGCGGCATGAATGGATCAAACTCATTGGCTATCAATGTGAAGAGTGCCTCAATTTGGACAGCTGCCAGCAATCGCCTCGGTTGCCTGAAAAGAAACGGCGTTCAATTCCTTTGTTTGAAGAGCGATCTTCATTTCAGACTTCTACATCGGGAATTATTCCCGCCTTGAGGATCACAAGAGCACTATCATATGAGATGCTTTTGTGAGCGGAAAGAGACACCGACGTGTCCAGTGAAGTCGCTGGCAAAGGTGTGCTTGCATATGACGGTGGCTGGTGGCGGAAGCACCTGACCCCATCATCCTACCATTCTCATCCGCGACTGTAACCAACTTAACCATGGTGAGGAATTGTATGTCGAGATATGTCGGTCGTAGCCAATTTATGAGAGACTACGTCGGGAGACACATTGTAGTGGCGTTTAGGGTGGTGATTACTTCACCGACCCAATCGGGCCTAGCGCCCTCTGCCATCACCAAAGACCTTAGTTTGATTATTTGATCTGTAGATAAATTTCTTCCCTCTACAACAAATACCAAACGATAAAACAGAACAACTGAATACTATTCAAATACTGACTCTGATTTCACACATCTTTAAATACAGGGACATCTTCCCCACGAGCTACTGAAGCACTTTTCATGTGGCACGCTACATACTCACCAAAGGCTTACGGCTCACAGGATCTGTCCATTCAGTATGCACATATATAATGGCTTGATCTCGAGAACCTCCCGTTCCAGTTGTAAGCCCTTGTCAAATTTTCGCGCAGTGCAGATCGACATACGGGAAGTACAAAACAGGTGTCCACAGAACGCAGTTCAAGTTAATTTAGAGGCATGCTAGTCTAGGTTAGGAAGTATCAATCAGGACACTACATGAACCAATTGTATGTCTCGGGTGTAAGGAGGTAGCATTGTCATTGGGGAGTCGACCCTTTAGACATAGATACATGCAAGTGTGCACGAGACTGGAGATCTGTCACCTCCACAAAACAAGCAAGACGATCCTGTTACCATGAAGATAGCAGTCTTTTGCAATAAGAACATGCTTAGCTCTAAATTTTGATAGAAAGACACCTTGGGTACATGTTCTCTTTCTCTTCTGGGAAGAAGGAGGGGGGGGCATCAGTGGAAGCACCTTAGTCCTCAACTAAACACCGGTCTTGATATGCTCTAATATTCTCTCTATAATATTATGATCTGAAACCTGGAAATTAGTTTTATTTAGCAAAGTCTATGCTTTATTTGTTCAGTACGTTGCTGAACAGTTGTTCAGTGATTCACTGATCATATAAAAATTTGTGTCCCTTTACACGTGCAACGTTCGGCGAAAGTCGGCAGTCGGGCAGCGTGTCCCCCAGGGGACGCCAAATATATTTTGTTAGAATGCAGGGCATGAGATGAGGGTCAATGTTGGCCAGAATGCTGTGTGTTGCTGATTATCTAGAGAAGAAAAACTGACATCTTCCTAATGCAAATCTGGCACTGTTCTAATACTAAATCTAGCTCTTTATTATTTTACTGATGCTTAAAGCGCCTTTATACTTAATAAGCCAATCGCACGCATATCCCACCGGCCTATGCCTCCCGGGCTATACTAGCATCTAATACTCCCTCCCAGACTGATTCCTAAAGCCATTATAGACCGTTAGTAAAGGGATCTGGCTGCCAGCTATAGTATTATATATTTTAGTTATAATAATAGTTATTAGGGTCGTTAAATTATATTCAGAAATCCTCTATTCCGGCTAGTTTAATTAATCTTTCATATTAATCGCCTATTAATAGCTTAGTTAGCATATCTATAATATTATCCTTAGATCTTATATATTTAAACGTGATATTTCCCTTAGAAACTTCCTATCTCGCGTAATAATATATCCCTCTAATATGCTTACTCTTTTATGAGATCTCTGCTTTTGAAACTATCGCGATAATAGCTTGATTATTACTATAGATAGGTAACGGGCCTTCGCCTAATATATTAGCATGCCTAATTTAAATAAAAAACTCTTAAATCCAGGCGCCTTCGCATATATAAAGATCAGCCGTATATAACTCTAATTTAGCTATTAAATACGGTACTATTAGTAATAGCTTCAATCCCTATAAGATAGGGCCTCTAGCTAAGCGCTATACGAAGGCTACTATGGACTTACTGGATACCGTATTATCTTAATAGGCGGTATTATAAAAGCTATATAGATTAAATATTCTAACGCTATATCGGATACCCCTTAAAGGCCGTTTCTAGTAGTATTAGAATATATATTTAATAGCCTTTTAGTAGGCTAGCGATAGGTTCCGTATATATCGCGCCTATATACCAGCGGCGTACGCGGTATCTAAACAGGTAATATAGGAAGGGTAAATTATCGATCCCATGTCTTTCTAATACTTATAGGTGAAGTCTTCTTTAGCTTATCCCTTAAATAGGATAGCGCTTTCTTTAACGCTAGGGACGAAGGGGATATTAACGCCTTTATAGTTAGCGAGGTTCCGTTTAATAAGGGTTTTATATATATAGACTTATTAGTTTAGTGTGATATTATTACTCTATTATTAATTAATCTTTACTCCTAGAAACCACTTAGCGAGACTTATATCTATTAGATC
This sequence comes from Gnomoniopsis sp. IMI 355080, assembly GCA_027946555.1. Lineage (NCBI taxonomy): Eukaryota > Fungi > Ascomycota > Sordariomycetes > Diaporthales > Gnomoniaceae > Gnomoniopsis > Gnomoniopsis sp. IMI 355080. The sequence goes on along the minus strand of JAPEVC010000217.1, from coordinate 8,722 downwards.
TATCTAGTCTGCTAGCGTGCCGATTAGGCGTTCACTAGTCTCTAGCTATTCTGGGCGGAGAAAGATAAGGAAATCGTCTATAAACGACGCTAAGATAATGCTAGTAACGTGGTTTATATAGATAGCAGAGTCGGCGAGAAGCGGTTAATAGCCCTATATAGCCAGCACTTTCTTTATTATTATCTGCTAGTCGTAGCCAGACTATTTAAGGCTATACAATAGCTTTAGAAGCTTAATTATCTTCTAGGGGTTAAAACCTATCGCTATATTAATCTTAGGGTAATCGCATATATATTCGGCGAGTATATTAAATAGCTCTATAAAGATTCGATACTCTAGCTTCCTATTAAGATAGGCCGCGATAAAGTTAATCTAGAGGACCTTTAGGCCCTTTCTAGCGGCTAGCGCTATTAATAGACGCTATAAAGATAATCTTACTATAGATACGAAAGTCTTATTATAATCTAAGCCTTTTATCTATATAAATCCCTTCGCTATTACGCATACCTTTAATTTACTAATATTTCCGTTTAGATCTTTCTTACATATAGGTATTACCTTCGCCTTAATTAGGCGGCTATATTTAGCTTCGCTTCAGTCGACGAATCGGAGGGTATTAATTCGGATAAGGTTTTCGATCTCTTTATAGGCTACTTATACCTAAAGAGCTCCCTCTAACGGGTAGAGGACTATTTATTTAATTATAATAGGGTTAGGCTCGAATTTTATATTAAAGGAGAAGGAATTATCGAATAAGTCTATTAAGAATATAAGGCTATTAAATATAGATAGGGAATCTTTAATTCCTATAATCCCTCCTTCTACGGGAAACTACTAAATATGGTCAGCGACGTGCCAGGTAATAGAGGCGTTCGCGCCTGCTATATCAACCTATATTATCTCTTCTTCTAATTATAGCACGTTTTTAATATCTATAATAACGCGTCTATATTCTTAAACTCCCTCCTTCTTTAAACGACGGTATGTTAGATAGCGTTAGGCATACGGTAGGAGGGATTTAATAACCTCTAGGTTTTCCTTATTAGGGTCTCTTTCTTACTCGCCGGCAGGCCTAAAGCTTTTATAGAAGGTAAGGTAAGGGGTTTAAATAACCTTCTTTTCGATATATAAATATATATAGAAGTTTATAAAATCTAGGGGCAGCTTTTATATATTAGCTATACCGAGGAAAATATCTAATAAACCATAGGCTGCCAGTTTAGCAGATTATATATAGGCCTCCTTTAATATATAAATCATAACTTTATACCTAGGGATATAGAAGTTAGAAAGATTAGGTAAATAGCTTTATTCTAGGTAAATACTCTGTTAGAAGCCCTAGAAAGGGGTTATCCGCTTAAGGGTCTTTATAGCAATAATATTAAGGATAAGAACGGTATATTCTAATAGGTAGTCCTAGAAAATATAAGGTATTTAAATAAAAATAGCGAACTTTATACCTATTTTAATAAGAAAGCGAATACCTCGCTTTAAGACCCTATTTTAATATAAATTATATAGGGCTATATCTTTAAATATAGTCCTATAATTCTGGCACTAATTATTTACCTTATTAGGAAAGAACTCTCGCCTATTATTAAGCTTAATCTATAGGGTCTTATACCTAGACTAAGCCTCGATAGCTTTAACTATACCTTAAAGACTCTTAAGAACTTCATTCTTCTTAGCCCTAAAGCTAATAATATAATATTTAAAGGCGTTATTAGTAATCAGCTACGCGAACTTATATTTCCGGAAGGAGATAGGGGTGATAATAATTAGATCGATATAGAAACCGGCGTTAGCGAGAGTTTCGCGGCGGATCTAGTTATATAACTAATATTAAGGGCTGGTCCCTTCGTTATAGGTATTATAAGGCAGGAAATTAATATCTTTTAGCTCGAGATCTACGCCTTTGGTGGCTTTAATTATATTAATTAAGCGCTATTTTAATGGGTAGCCTAGCCGGCGGTGCTATAATCTGATTATCTTTATAACCTTTAGTTTAATAGCGTTAGCGCCGTTATTAGTATCGGTATTAAAACCAGCTTTAGCTTTAGCGTTAATATTAGCTTTAGCGTCTAAAGCTATTATTAGCTAGGTCTATAGGTTTTCCTTATCGGATCGGAGAGGAAGGGGCTATCTATTAATATTGAGAAAGAAGCCCTAATCTGGGATATTAAGCTCGGCGATTCGATTATCGCCAGCGTCGAGAATAATATTCTTACCGTTGATTTTCATTATATACCCTCTAGCGAGGTATAGTCGCTTGCCGCTAAAGATATTAATAGGAAATCTCTTAATAAAAATTATATATTTAAGCTGAGAACGGTATATAGGGTAGTTCTTATTACCTATAAATAGTAGCACCTCTGCTATACTAATTATTATTAGATAGATAGGGCTACCGTTAGTTAAAATAGGTATGCTATTAGTAAGATTCGCCTAGCGGTTGCTTATAAACTATATCTTATTATTAATAATATAGATATCCGATCTGGTATTAAATAGCTAGCGTTTCTCTATACTAGGCGAATAGCTATTAAAGGTTTTAGTTATTATTATAGTAGGCTTGATATCGGTCTTTTAGGTATGGGTAGGGGTCTGTTGAGTATAGATAGGGGTGGTCTAGGTGGCCTCGTCGGTCTTAAGGGCTTCGTTTAGGGATTTTTCGAGTTAATCGATTTCCTCTAGCCGGCGGTCTAATATTGCTTTAATAGTTTCCTAGGTAGTGGGATCTATTCTAGTATACGCCGTATACGATAAGGGTATTCCTATTAGGTGATTAAAGCCCTATAGGGGTAGCGCGATCGAGTTTCCGGCAGAGGTTTAATAGCTTAAACTACTATTATTTCCTCCGCGTTAACCGCCTCTGCCACCGCCGTGGCTATAGCCTCTACTACTACTACTGCCGCCGCCCCTTAAGGGCTTAAAGCTACCGCCGCCTTCCTTTTAATACTCTTTCTTTAGATAGCCCTTCTTCCTATAGTTATTATACTCAATATTCTTCTTCTAATTATCTTTTATATTATTATTTATATTGCTGGCGGTAGCGTTATAGGTCTGGCTGCCGGGCTTCTTTATAAGAAGCGCTTTATCTATAAGATCTGCTAATAGGCCTTATATAAAGGGCTGATAGCTATTTCGAAGGTTTTGGCGCGCTTATTAGCTCTATTCGGGTATTTAATTATTAGCTGCCCTGATAATTATGCTATATAGTAATTGCTGGTTAATATAAATGCCGAATAAGCCTAGTTTAAATATATACTAGCTAAACTAGCTATAGTATTCGGTAGGGTCCTTCTTTATCTTTAATATTAGGAACTGATTAATTTTCATTTATATTAGGGCTAGGCTAGCATTACTATATACCGACTCTAATATTCCCTAGACCTACTTTCCAGACCTTAAATAAGCGACTATACTTATTATAGTCTAGCTAAGGGTTTCCTTAAGCTTCCACGCTAAGGTAAAGTCGACTCGATTATCTAGATTAATATATAAATCGAGGCCGGCTAAACTTAATACTAACTCCTATATACTTCGCTATATATAGTAGTTGCCTTGCTTAAGGTATTAGTCTTAGGGTATCGTATACTTAGGCTAGTTGACGTCGTTAGGGCTGAGGAATAGCTTTCGTTCCTGTTCCTCTAGTCCTGGCCCCTGCCCTCCTTCGGAAGCCATTATAAGGGCTTTGCTTTAGTCGCTAGCCACATTAGCTATCCTTTACAATAGTAACTGCTATCACTTAAATGGTTTATTAAACGAGGTACTATCTATTTAAATAGCAGTCCTTTAAACAGCTAAGGGGGTCGGAGGGATTAGTGAGTAATCCGGGCTTATAACCTATTAGAATATAGGGTATAAGATAAGGGTTAATATTAGCTAGAATGCTATATATTGCTGATTATCTAGAGAAGAAAAACTAATATCTTCCTGATATAAATCTAGCACTGTTCTAATACTAAATCTAGCTCTTTATTATTTCACTAATGCTTAAAGCGCCTTTGTGCTTAGTAAGCCAATCGCACGTATATCCCACCGGCCTGTGCCTCCCGGGCCATACTGGCATCCAATATATTTCAAAAAGCCCCTTTCATCCTCTGTGCATGCTCGTCTCCAAGATGAGCTGTGCGGGGTAGTTTCAGGGATGTGCAGCTATGGCTGTCGGATCTTGTATATCCGCAGCATTCATCACGCGTTTCTCGACTGCATCATACCCAACGCGTTATAATGATGGCTTTTGTGCAAACCTAACATCAAGTCCTCAAACGGCCTGTTGAAAGTCTTTACAATCGCGGCAGCTGAATTCGGACCTCTGCCGTAAGCCTGCGAAGATGAATATGGACAGCTTTATGGATATCGACAGCTTCCACTCGGCCGGCGGAGCTGCTGAGTTCGTGACAGGGCAGCAACAATGTCCAGTTGACACCCAGCAGCATGTCCTTCCCAAGTCCTTCCGTTTCCTGGATCTCCCAATCGGACTACGGAACAAGGTCTACGAGAATCTGCTCTGTCCGGATGCCAATCCCGACTTCGATATCGACGTGGCATCACCGCTACCCGACACAGCCATCCTGTACACCAACCGCCACATCTACGACGAGGCCCGAGAGGCCATGCTGAGAGCAAACGAATTCGTACGCATCTTTGCAGAGGGCGTCGAAGTCAATGTGATTGGATACCTAGCCAAAATTCCCGTTCAGGTGGTGATAACTCACACCCGCAACTCCCGTCCGATTTCTTCGGTACAAAGATTCACAGGCGCAGTGTTATCGTACTCTCTGCGAAAAGAGCCGGCATGAACCACCATCAATCAGTTCCTCCCAACTCTCATCTCTTTCGGGCAGCCCGAAGAGCCCTGCAAGTACGATGTTATTATCCGAGGACGTGATCTCGATGCGTTTGTGCGGGCGTTGAGTAACCCAGCGATTAGCGATCCAGAGATGCCCACCCATGTCAAGCATCACATCACCCTTCACGATCCGTTGAAGAAGTCGAACAAAAGGTCGAGGGAACCCAGTTACAGCGACCTCCGAGCCCAGGAGCGCCTCCTGCAACCCTTCCGTGACCATTTCCACGGTTTTTCTCACGTGACGATCGATGGCGAGGTTGATCAGACCCTCGCAGCGGCCGTTGTTCAATTGGTCAACCAAGAGCTTTGGCCTGACAGGGATACATTCGTCGCATCGATTCGAAAGCTCAAGGACGAAGGCAACGCTTTATTCCGCGATGGAAGTATCCGCCTGGCAAGCATGCAGTGGTGGGCCGCCTCCAACAAGATGCAGCGGCTGAGGGACAGTCCTATATGGCCCCTGGTACAGTATGAGCTAGGGCCCGAGGCTGTGGCCAACCTGGCTGAGCTATGGTTCAACGTTCACAACAACCAGACGATGGTGGGGCTGACGGATATCCGCCGCTTGGTCCAAGATCAAGTTGACGGCCGGGACGTTGATGAGCAGATCTTCCAAGCGATGCAACTCATCAACGGGACTACCAGAATAGCGTTGGCTGCAACCAAGAGGTTTGAGTCGACATGGAAGCCTAGCGCGACGCAGGAGGCAAACTATGGTTTCGATCCGCGCAAGCGTCGAGGCTGATAGGCGATGCACCGCACGCCTCCATCTTGATTAGCTTCGCGCTGGACTTGCAGCCAGACGACGTGGTGATTCTACAGGAAAAAGCGGAGATTAGACGGGCGATGCCAGATAACGAGTACGGTAACGAGAGGGTACGACAATTTTTGTGAAGACTCACTGGACATTGATCGATGAGCCTTCCCCGGGGTGTCTACTATGGCGATTCTTGTAGCAGGAAAGCAGGCAAAAATGGGTCCCGCGACATGCTTTATCAATTTATGTACTGTACCTATGTAGTCTTCGACGTGCCTTGATTCCTTATAATATCTTCAAGTTACTGACTTCTGCCTGCCATACCGCCCAGAATAGGGTGCGGGACGGGAATATGGCCCATATAACCATATAATAGTTGTGGAAATGCATCATATATGAATTCTTGGACAAATGTGCACTAACAATAACTGTTGTCAGCCGCCACCATAGTCTGTCTGGTACGGTTGATGACCCTAGACCGCCTTTCCATTTTAAGCTTACTTCAGAATAATGCGGAAGATTTTGCCACTCCTCGCATCCTTGACACGAACTTTCTTCGAATCCCTCCGGCTTCGATTTCACCACCTCCGAATCACACGAAACCAACCACCGATTCCACCACTTTACGCATCCGCCCCTAAATATGTCGGACGAAGAAGAAATCTCCGTATACGATGAGGTCGAGATCGAGGACATGACCTACGACGAGGCGCTGCAGACTTATTTCTACCCGTGCCCTTGTGGTGACCGCTTCCAGATCGCTCTCGGCGATCTCCAAGACGAAGAGACCGACATCGCCGTCTGCCCGAGCTGCAGCCTGATGATCCGCGTTATTTATGAGGTGGTGAGTCATCTTCGGCAATACTTTGTATTGCCAATTTCTGTAGGAGCGATGGGATAGACATGCGCCCGCGCGTCACGGGCGACGCATGGGACGCTGTCGCCATACATTGCATTGGCTAACGCTTCATGTGCTTTGTGTGTGCGCAACAGGACAATCTCCCCAAATTTGATGATCCCGAACCCGAGTCAGAGTCGCCTGCTCAGGTCCCTGTTGCTGCTTGAGCACCGGATGTCACGAATGCCCAAACATTGGGCCAGAAATCTACACGAGAAGGGGGGGAGAGACAGCTTTCCACAATGCACCCACCGCAGCATGTGTGCCAGAGATACGAAAGTGGTTCTGCTCCTGTCCGCCGCGACAGCTCAGCAGACGACACACTTGATGCTTGAACGGGCGAAGGCAACGGCGCGATGCGACAACTCTGACGCGCAACAGTGGGCGGGAGATGGTAACTAGGCAATTGGAGGGACTTTAACCGTGCCAGCGCCAGCCTGGCACCCGCCCCAAACTACGACCCGTGGGTGCCCGATGGGGTCTTTGCTTGCTGTCGTGAGGCTGGTCCGACGTTACTGCGTTTGCCGCCACGGGTATCTGTGCGCCGCGGCCAGTCCACCCCTTGTAGGACCATCGGGGCAGGATAGCAAACACACAAGAGGTCACGCACCGGCAAGTAGGTGACGGGAGGCTGTTGCTTTTTCTTGGAAAGACAATGTCAGTCAGAACGGGGGTTCTTGAAGAGAGTGGGAGACGGCCGCTTAGCCTGCGTTATGTTGGTCAGAATTATTCCGGACCTGGCTCCAAGCATTGACTCCATGAGGTTTTCAACGAGCTGGGAAGTCTAGAGGCGAGCGAGAGATGGAAAGCTGATGCAATGCAATGCTATTGCCTATAGATCCTGTCTATATTATGCATTAACCTCGTTCGTGCTACGGACCAAATAGCCGAATTGTCACGACTGTCCGCAGCTCGTGATCAGAATCCCGGATTCCCCAAGCTGGCTGCTGAGGGTCCCTGCCCTAACTGAATCCTAATGGTAGTTTCCCGAGTCCTACCGCTCCAGCTTCCTCCAAAAACTCCTGTCCGCGGTGGTGATGCGGAGTGGTGGTATCGTAGTCATCCCAATTCCTAAGAGCCTCATGTACTCATATCGCCGAAGAAAAAACACCAAAAAGAATAGGAAATGTGAAAACAAAACGTCTTCGAAGAGAAGTCGTGGTTTAAAGTGGTAAAGTCAAAACTGCCAGGAGCTTTTGAAAGAAAAAAGAAGAAAAAAGAAGAAAAAAGAAGAAGAAAAGAGCCCTACAACAGGCACAGGGACAGCGCAACGAAGATGACCAGTCCCAACACGCTGCGATCACCAGACAATCCGTCAGCAGGCGTAGCGCCACTGCCTGATACCGTCGAGACGGTGGCGGTCGATGTTGCCTCGGCGCTGCTCGTGTTGGATGTGTAAGACGTAATGCCTGGCCCGGAGGACGCGGAGGAGGTGCGGGTGTCTGTCACGTAGGTGACGGTGGCGGACAGCGTGGACAGTGAACTCGTGCTGTTGGGAGTAGGAACCGGCCATGATATGGGCCAACTGTAGCTTGATTCCTCCGCCGTGGTGGTGGTGCTAGTGCTACAGTCGGTACTTGCTGAGTTTGCTGAGACGAGGCTCGCGGCACCTGTCGTGACGGCGACGATGAAGTGGGAGGGACGCATGGTTATAGAGGGGGCCGTTGTTTATGTGAATTCGACCTTTGTGGTTTTGGGGTCTCTGCCGCAGGGAATAGTGTAGATCTCCTTTCAGGGGTTCGACTTCGATATGTAAGAGCAAAGCAAGTTTTCTAAGCGTCAGATATGTATTGATATCTTTTTGTGACGAGCAAGATCTGGTGAGATGCTGGGGCTTGATCTAGGTAGAGAGAGCTCTTTGCCGTGGGCAACCAAACAGAAGAGAAGAGATCTGATGACGAAAAGTGAATTTCCGCCAAGACACACAGGCGAGAAATCTTGTAGATGCGATTGACGAGAAGATCCTCTACTCTCCCACAGTCTCCATCGACCGTCCAGGGGTGGGCAGGCCCGAGGCTTTTCAACAAAATTCCCAGGCAGCTTGGGTCTCCGCCCGCAGGTCGGGGGCCGTTGTTTGGCCTCTGATGTCTGTGGGGAGGAGAGGTGCTCCGAAGGAGGGTCTCTCTCTCGTTACTCTCAACCGGGGAAAATGTAAGGACCACTCACCTCACCTCACCCACTTCGGGGGGGGGGGGGCTGGCTCGTTCGGACT
>JAPEVC010000216.1:0-61130 GCA_027946555.1 Gnomoniopsis sp. IMI 355080 | reverse complement strand
GAAGGGGAGAGGGGGGCCAAGGGGGCAAATGCTTCGTTTTCGCAAGCGCGAACATGGTCAGAGCGGGGAGGCAAGGTTGGTTGGAATATACTGCGTTCAAGCTTGTAACCAGGTTGCGGTGAATACGCGCGTGGATTGGGCAGACGTTTCCTAGCCTCTTCCTCAAGCTCTTGGTGGTGGTGGATTGTTTTTCTTTCCTGCATTAGGAGCAAAACAAAGAATGTTGCAGGCCTCGTCACGCTTTGTGGGTATCAGACGAATTTTCGATCATTGTTTGTTCATTTGTCGTTGATGCGCGGCGGTCAGTGAGCGATAATATAATTTGCTGTCTGCTTCCAAACAACAACACCACTGTACTCTCCCCCCCCCCGGGGCGTATCTTCCCGTCGTTAAGGACAGCTCTGCAGAGTCACCAAATTCATTTGCCTGTGGGGAAGATTGTCCACCACACGACAAAAGATCTGCAAAAGAGAAAATCCCCCTTCCTTGTATACAGATCACTGTGGATGACTTCAATCAACGGGCGAGGGTTCGCTTAATCGTCAGGAAATTTTGCCCGCGGGGTGTGGAGGGCGTTCGTGATGTGCAAGTGCACGCACCGCCGAACCCGCTGGCAAGTTCCGAGCAGCGTGGAAGGTTCCGCGTTCTTTCCCCTTTTTTTTTTCTTTCTGGCCTCTTCTCTTCGCTGTCTTGCCGATTTCCCTAACAGAACGCCAGAGTCAAGTTTGTTAAAGGTAAGCGTATGGCGGTGGTTTGTGCCATGCTTCTCAACCTCTTGCCCAAGATCCATCTTCGCCGGATTTTTTACGTACAACAGTTCGTCCGATATCATGCGAGACGCGGAGAACCTCGCTAAGCAGCACAGCGCGCGTCGATCGAGCGTGTGAGATGAATAGAAGATAAAGTTTGTCCCCAGAGGTGCGCGCGTGCGTCTTGTGGGTGGCAAGTAAGGTGCGTTGTCGGATGGACGAACGTGTGGAAGGTTATTTTTATCAAGTTGAGCCGGGGGTTCATGTACATAACGGAGAATAGAAATAATTGCCGCGTTAGTTTCGAATTGTGAGCGCATTAAAGCAGAAAATTCTTTTTAATTGTTCGTCGTTCTGCTTCGAAGGGGGTGTGAGACGTCGTTCGTGGAATTGTGTGGAACGGCGCACAGGCGTTTGGTATAAAGGATAGCCAAGCGAGTGATGCGATACTTTGTGAGAGTGCAAGTACTCAGTCGTTGAAGCGACGGAAGTGCAGCGCGTGCTACTGTGCTTTTGCTTTGCTCTGCTTTTCTTGGCTGTCAAGGGCACCGTTACCTTGCTCTGCGTGTCCGTTTTTCTTGAGCTGAGTATCCAGCATCTTTTCATGTGGGTCGTAGGTCGCAATACGTTGTTTCGAGCTGGAATATATATTTCGACCTGGTCCGCTCCGTTGTTCCGGGTCATTCAGTAGGTAGTGTGATAGCAAAGGGTGGCAATGTCAAATCGCTGTAGGAAGCGGTATGGAAGTTACTCTAGCTTCCTCCTTGAACAGTTGAATTCGGTTTATTCTAATACATTCATAATTCTAATTTATAGCGATTCTGGCCTGTAGTAGGCGATGTCGCTAATGGAAACCACCTACCAAGTAGAGTTGAAGCGAATTGCATCCTCTATTACACCCTACTGCTTCGCCTGGTAGATCTTGATACTCCTCACCCCAAAGCCCACGCCCTCCCATGCAGCCGGCTCTGCCGCCGCAAACCGCCAACAGCTATTATACCCCGTCGCGATCGCGCACCCGCTCTCGCCCGTCCAGTCCTCATCGCTTACAGCGTCCCCGCACACCTCGAGGTTCAGCACAATAGTCTGGCTCGCAAACGTGCGCGCCACGTCGCAGTTCCCGTCGGCACCGATCACGAGGCCTGGAGTGCCCCAGGTGGAGATGTCAACGGTGGAGGAGGAGGATGATGATGATGTGTTGGTGTTGGAGAGGGCGGCGTCGACAGCAAAGGGCGAGGCGTCAGGGTGGAAGGTCCAGAGCTTGACGACGTTGGTCGTGGGCGAGAGGAGCATGGCGTACACGCCACCTGTGGGCGAGCCGTAGGGCCCTTCAAAGTCCCATGTTGAGCAACCTACGTTGTCGGGCTGGGTTACATTACCTGGAAGGACGTGTGAGTGAGGGATTCCTTGGAGGCTGTTTGTTCTCGGAGAGGATGTAATAACTTACAGTCTTGTGTGTATTTGTAGTTTGTGAAAACGGGGGCAACGGTATTATGGGTTACAGAGAGATTGCAGCTGCCAGTGAAGCTCGTGTTCATGTGAATGGTCTGGCGGTTGAAGGGATAAGTATTCCATTGCTCGTAGATGTCGACTGGATGGAAATGTCAGTGGGGTTGCGCCATACATTGCGGCGTAAATGGGTGCTAAAGAGTGAAGACACTTACTCTCGCCGCCGTTAGGCCATCCTGGATTCTTCGCGTATGTCCAGCTATATTACAGTCAGTCTCATAATCTCATTCAACCTCTCTGAACTCCTGCAAGATGGTACCCTCGCAGAACTTTGCGGACTCCCCTTCCGAGGTCAACTTTGTGCGTTGTCTCTTTTGATACTGTACGCAGACTGCCTTGAAATTGACAAGCCTCCGCACAGCCTCCAGAGATGAAGATTATCAAAAACCTCGAAAATGTTGTACTCACAAAGCTGGCCAGCTGCCGCATTGCTTCTTCGGAACATATGAGAAGTCGCCCACAATCAGGCCCTCCTTATACGTCGCAAGGCTCTCCACCCGCACGCTCTTCCGTCCCATATTTGTGAGGTTCGTTCCGCTAATAGCGGTAGAGGCCTCGACCTTCATCGTCGCAACATCACCGTCTATTCGAATGAGACCAAGGCGCTTGGCCTCGCTCCGGTTCTGGTACAAAACGAAACCGTGGGTGGGATCACCGTTGGTTGGTGTGGTCTGCGTAAATTGTTAGCTTCGGAACGTACTCTAGGGTGAAGGATCTGCGTACCTCCACGAATTCAAATTTGTCCCAGAAGTTGCTCGCATCATAGGTCTCGACGAGCTGGTAGATCGAGCTCGTTGAGTTGGTGGTGACTTGGCGCCGGGCGGGGAGTATATAGTCATCCTGAAAGAGGCCGTTTGTGAAACTATCGGCCATGCCAATCCTGCCGATGGCAAGGCATGGCGCAACGAAGCAGAGAATGCGCATCATCGTTTTTTCGATGCTGTGATGGACCTGGTAAAGAGTGAAGTGGCCAGTTGAAGGAAAAAATATTGAAAAAAAAAAGAACAAAAAACTGTGAATGAGTGGCGGAGGTCCTGGAAGCCTTCAAAACAAGCCGTCGGCGAAGGAATTGTCACCAACTCAGGCCCACACACTTATTGAAATTAAATGAGGCACAGCTGAACGAAGTTGAGGCCTTGACGTCCACGAATAACAGCGATCCATGGGACTTTGTCCGTTTTATTGCGCCGCATATACGCAGAGGGTAAAAAGTCTTGTTGGTGTACCTGCTGCGAAGGAATATATGTCAACCGGGTTTGACGTAGATAATCGCGGCGCGGGGTTGCTGCAGGTCGTTGCTGACAAGGGTCCGAGGTCGGTTTGTGGTGCTTAAAGTTTGATTATACCACTAAAGAAAGCTTGAATATATTGTCTGTACCGCCTGTAAAATAGGAAGTATAATTTTGGACGTTGCATACCTGGGTAATGAATGCTCCTGCACTGCTGCAATAACGCCGACTACCCGGGGACGGCCAGAAAATGAATAGCTGCTAGCCCCGAGTCAGTGTATAATATAACTGGACCTTGGTTTGTTGGAGTGCAGTACCAGAATTACGGGAAGGTGCAGTCGAGAGGTGGTTCGTGAGGACAGCCGCATAATGCAAGTTGATTTATGTGCAACACCTCGCCACGCCTGAGCATGAGACCCCGACGCTTAGAACTCCGAAGGCGTTTGGCCGGTCTTACCATTGTACTCTAGATTCTATGTCGTTCACAGTAAATGGTTGCTACTCATGGGACTCAACAAGCGTACGAAGCAGAGGGGCAGACTCGACGTTCTCTGACAAAGACCCTATCTAGGCAGGTACCTAGGTACTGAAGGACCATCCACATAATACATAAAGGATCGCTCTTCCGAATTCGTGGGTTCTGTATTCTGTATGTCTCGACAGAAACTCATCAGATCCTTCGGCTCATTGAATGGTTAGAATAAACAGTGTTTGACTTGCAGACTTTGATAGTGTAAAATCGGACAAAGAGCTTCTTACATGCCTTTTAAATAAATGCTTAGCTAGTGACTGTGTGCCTAGGCATTTACTGTAAAACACCATTGCGTTCTGGCTTGCGGCCAGACGCTGGGTTAGGGTTTGTCCCTCATATTGCCGACGCCCACGGTCGTGACCACAACAGTTTTGTTTCTTCCTTCTACAAACAACAGCAAACCCACACAAATACTCTCTGACTTCAGTCCTGCAACTGTCTCCTACCAACCGCGACCGACGTACGTATTTGGGTAGGTATCCTGCCACTTCTTCGCGCTTCCGTTCAGCTGCACAACTGTGCCGCGTCAAGTCTGACCAATCACAGGCTCTTGTGTGGGATCAAGCGCCAGGCGCATCCATGTCCCATCCAACCCAACTTTAGCCAACGCCCAGAAAAAGACAAACATCATCGCGAAGACGCGTCGAGACTCAACAAGCAGGAATCAAGATATCTCCGAGCATCTCGGTGTCCACTCATTCAGTTACCCGTCACTGCCAAAAACATGCCATAACGATGCGCGGTCTGCCGCCGTTGCCGGACTGCGAGGGTCCGCAACTTCACCCGTATCAGTCCAGTGGCACGCCTGAGATCACTTTCCTCGAGGAGATCGGCGTGGGCGCTCACGGCCATGTATTCAAGGTGCGCATAGAAGGCAAGATCTTCGCACTCAAGGTGTTCCACTATCAGCTTCCCGACTCCGACTGGCTCACAATGGATCCCGACGAGGTGCACAAAATTGATGAGAAGATGGAGAGTCTTCTAACGGCACAATGGCATCCCTTCAACGCCGAATGTCGCGCCTATGGTCGTTTGAAGGAAACCAAAAAAGAGCATCTTGCAGCTCGCTGCTACGGATATTTGGTCTTGAGCGAGGAGCAGAAGAAGCACTTAGAGGACCGCTTCGGTGTTAACTCCTGGTGGAGTGAGGACTACCACCCTGACAGGTATTGCGAGGTTTACCACCAGGAACTTCAGCAGAAGAAAGCACAGGAAGAACGCCGTGGACTGCATGCTATGATTAAGGAGTTTGTCCATGGCGATGCGCCCTTCGGCCCTGAGCATGCACGCATGATGCTAAGCGACCTTCACCAGCTCCACCGGGTTGGAATCGTCGTCTATGATCTGAAGGAGGACGCTTATGTGGCCGGCAAGTTGGTTGACTTCAGCAAAGCTGTCGTTGTGCCCCACATCAAGTTCGATGTACGTCTCCGGGTGAACCTGGACGACGTAGCCCGAAGCGCGGTATGTGACGATCTTGGAAGCCTCTTGTACTTGTTTAACGAGTGGAACGAGGAGCATGAGGGTTGTCCGCCAATCGAATGTGATCCCTTCAAAGAGATGGAAAATGCTGTGAGCAGGTTGCGAAGAGGTCCGTTGGACCCAATGAACCGAAAAGAGTATATTGACAGATGCTTTAATCCACGAAAAATCAAGTGGCGGACGCCTGTGCCCAAAGGACGTGCAGCGGACAGGAAGTCTGCTAATCCAGGGACGAGACCGAAGGGTGTGTCTAAGCGGAAGGCTAATTCAAAGAGTAGGAAGGCTCCGAGATGATTGCTGCAAAGATTTTTGGGAGCCCTTAGGGAGCTTGAGGGTACTCCTCTAGTAGAAGAGCTGGAGCAAGAAATACATTGTTATTCTTCCCAATGTAATCGCGGATCCCAAGATTAGTCGTGGCGATGCGATTTCCCCGCTTTATTGCATCCTCATTGCCATCTATCTCTCTTATGTAGACAGATCGATCGCGCCAGGTAAGAGAGTCTAAGTATTTTTGTCGTTCTGCACACAAGACTGTTGCGCGGAAATGGGGTTGGTGTGTGAGTAGGCTGTCCGACGTACCCAGGAGCTCTCACGCACTTCCTTGGGAATTTTATGTTACACGTATTTCGATATTCGTCAATGTATCAAGTCTGGGTCCCCAAAATGGAATTTCTTGGGGTGCAGTTGCAAACTGCGCCCCATTGACGCACTCGTTCATCCATGGAGTTTAGGTCTTTTAGGTGGTCAGGGTGTGCCATTGTCACCCGTATAATGTAATGGGCTCAGATACGGTGGATATTGACCAATATGCAGGGCTTCCTGTTTTGCTTGTCCCATTGCATTCTTTTACACAGGCGCTTGCTACGCCTAGAAAACTGACCCCAACCTCGCCGCGGCCGGGTCAAATTGGTTTGCCGCTCAGCGCTGAAGGTGGATGCTGCGCCGCAAAGTCAACCTTCCAGCTTCCTGGTCTCCCATATGTGCCTCTCTGTGTTTCATCATCGGAATTTCGATCTACTAATAAATTATGGCTGCCGTGTCCCAAGCCCAGCCTGAAATACGCGCCTTGGGGCCGCCAACCTTCACTACGCCTCTTGATCAAGTTTTGCAAATGCCGTTGGTTTGAGTTATTTCGAGGTGAAGGGGCCTTTCACTAGGAACCCTGGATCTTTTCACATCGAAGCCTATATTGTTTGCCCCACAGCCAACCTATTGTCCATCGATCCGGCCCAAAAATATATATACGCAAGGCTGCCTTGACCCTCTTTTCTCAACTTCTCAAGCATATTAACGACAAAGAGTCTTGAACTGGACGAGAAACACAAATCCAGCCACACTAACACAGGCAGACGACTCACAGTCTTCGAAAAACCATGGTCTTGACCGCAGGAACCATCCATGACGTCCTGGCACGGAGAAACCCAACGCTAGATGTCAAAACAGGCAAAGGCAGTCTGTCAAAAGACCCAGGTTGGGAGGGTGCTCATTACAGTCTCATCAAACCAGTCAGTTCTCCATCTCAGGGTACAGAGATACTCGTCTCTGTATCAGCTACTAATTCAATTTGATACAGTGGGATGAGTTCAACTATCAAAACCTGGTTAATGGCTGGGGCCACATTCTCTCCATCCAAGGAGCCAAAGGCAAGTTCGAAGACGAGATCTCAAACAGCCAGAAAGAGATTATCGACGAGGACAAGATTGACTCGGTGGCCGAGATATGGAACGTCGAGTGCCTTCGTGATCCCTTGAAGAAAGGTGCGGAGCGCATTCGAGGGACTCCACAGCCAGACGTCACGATCAGAAAGAAGTACATGCAGTACACAGGCCCCAAATGCCCGAAAAAGAAAAAAATGGAGCCAGACATGGCCATATTCCTCAAAGATGGCACCCGCACCAGCTGCACGACTCTCGTGATGGGAGACAACAAGTGTGCAACCAAATGGAGCCACCGCGCTGTGACACGCTCAACAAAGGAGCAGTCTAAAGAGCTTCTATGGCCTATCCGACAGATAGTCACGTACTGTGTCCACGCAAGGACACGGTATGGGTATATCATGACAACCAGCGAGGTTGTGGTCTTTCGTGTGTCCAAGAACGCGAGTACCTCAGACCCGATCAAACACACTGTCGAATGGAATCACGTTCCTTGGAGCAACAACGGCGAAGGGCAGCTCACTGTGAATCTGGCTATCTGGTGGCTTGGGATGCTGGGGTTGATAGAGAACCACAGGGCGATTGTGATGCCTCGACAATTGTTGCCCATTAACAGCTGGCAAAAGTCGATCAAAGACAAAACCGACACCTATACTCACATCCTCGGTGGCTGCACACGCAAGACTTTTCCACCTGGAAACCCCCACATATCTTAGTTGAAAGCCCCCACATGACCTCGGCAGCGTGTGTTTCGTTCGTAAGAAAGGAAAATGTGAAGGGATCTGACTGGGTTATATCTATCGTGCCTTCACGTTGATGGGTCCGGGTGAGGAGAGCTCCCGGTAATCAACTTCAAATTAAGAGTGAATTTCAATTTTCACCTTCTATAGGGGGAAGGGGTTGGCAAAACGTCATGATCCCACCTGAGTACGATTGGGACGTGAATGGCTTTGCGATATTTAATTCGAAAGCCTACAGAAGTACAAATCCATAGCGGGCCATAGACCAATTGTACAGTACATACAAACTCTGTGATTTCAAAACGTAGGAATGTAGATGACAGGGTTGCATGGGGACAGGCACGTATTACCGGTGCACTGCGCATCAATGATGGTTTGGTGTACACTGATACCATAGATATCCACCATATGTATGTACTTGGGTAAATACATACTTATCTAGCTTTGTAAGTGCACTAATAACCCCGCAGCACTGGTTCATATCACATCCGGCCGTACTATCACCAACGACACGAGTCCCATCAGATAATACAAATGAGAGAGGCCTTCAAGGTCGTTTTACAACAATTTCAGTATGAGCGGCTTAGGTGGACTCAACAAGACACCCGGCGGCATTGTCATCAGCGTGGTTCAATCGCAACTGTTCCAAGTTGATACTCCCAAAGACCTTGCCAACGCTGTCGAACATGTTATCTCTTTGATTTCGCGGACCAAACGGGCCTACCCAGCCACAGATATGGTCATCTTTCCTGAATATTGCATCCACGGCTTGTCCATGAATATGGATTCAGCTATCCTCTGCACACTTGATGGGCCGGAAGTCGAGAGCTTCAAGCAAGCCTGCAAGAACCAGAGAATCTGGGGCTGCTTCAGCATCATGGAGAAGAATCCTTTGGGAAACCCCTTCAACTCTGGGCTTGTCATCAACGATAAGGGCGAACTTGTCAATTACTACCGCAAGATGCACCCTTGGGTTCCCGTTGAGCCTTGGTATCCTGGGAACAGGGGCATTTCCGTCTTCGAAGGCCCTGGCGGCGTGAAAATGAGCTTGATCATCTGCTACGACGGGATGTTCCCCGAGATGGCCCGCGAAGCTGCTTACCAAGGTGCTGAAGTGCTGCTTCGCACGGCCGGCTACACGCCGCCTATCAAGCAGAGCTGGGAGATCACGAACCGAGCCAACGCTTTTCAGAACCTCATGTATACCGTTTCAGTGGCGTTGGCAGGGACCGACGGCACCTTCAAGAGCATGGGCGAGGCTATGTTCTGCGGGCCCGAGGGTGAGGTTCTTGTCAGAGGCAACAATGCAGCAGATGAGATATTTGCGTGTGAGATCAGACCTGAGGAAGTGAGGCGGCGAAGGAGACACTGGGGTGTCGAGAATAATCTGTATCAACTTGGACACCGAGGCTACGTGGCTGTAAAGGGAGGCGCAAGTGATTGTCCTTACAGCTACATGCGTGATTTGGTTGAGGGTCGATGGTGAGTAATGGCTTTCTGGTCCGGGAGGTCTTTTATCGAGCTGGATGGATTGTGCTGACACCAGATTTTCTTCTATCCAGGCAGACGGTTGAAGATTCGGAAGTTATGATAAAAGACGGGACGAGTTGCAACTATGATGAGCCTCAACAGGCCTTCGTAAACGAACTGTGACACTGCCCATAAGCCTTATATATGGCAATTTTCGGGTTGAGACTTCAGCAGAAGCCTTTGTCAGGCCATCCAGTGAACTATTACCAGACTTTCAGGATAATGTTCTTTACAATTGTTATCAATGCCTCAGGGAGGAAAATAATATTCGAGTTATACCAAATATACTTTCCTCCCAGTCAAGTAGTAGATAGGACTCTCCCCGGGGTTAATATCCAAAGGCTTCTCCCATAAGGCTTAGCACCTGGTCGATCGCCAACTACAAGCCCTCGAAGCCTCTCACTGCCGCCCAAGTCCACCCCAAAAGTCCTTCTTCCACCCATCCACAAGCTCCCTCACACCGGCGTCCCCGAACGGCGAAAGCTGCGTTCCAAAGAAGCCAGCCACACCTCGCTCCCTACACACAAACCACACAATATTCGGCGACCCACCCCAGCACAACAACCCCTCCGGCTGCCCCAAATCCGCCGCCTCGCCTAACGTCAACATTCCCCCCAAACCGTGATTAACTTCCTCGCCTTTCACTGAACCGGCAACAATATCCCACGCAGGCCGCAACTGCTGCAACATCGTCACCCCGTGCGAGTCGCGCGGGAGCTGCTCCTCAAACATGGCGGCAATCGTCTCCGGCTTCAGCAGCACCGGCGCGTCCGAGACGAGATCCTGCAGCACGGCGACGTAATCCCCCATCGTGACCGCCAGTCCCGCGCCGCCCTCATCGTCGTCCAGTCCAGCGCAGTACGTCACGTCCGGGGCATGCTTCAGGCCGCCCCCCTCGGGCGCCCGCTGGGCAGATTGCATCAAGCGACTATGATACTCCGGGTGTTGCGCAAGGTGAAACGTCGGAAACGGCGCTTCGCGGCCCACGGGCTTCCAGATATGCTCGACCATGTACGCCTCGAGCGAGACGCCGCCGTGCAGCCGGCTGACCGACAGGCCGGCCCAGTCGAGCCCGCAGCCGTACAGCCAGCCTGTCCCCGGTTCGAACATCAGCGGGTAAGCGAGACGTTCGGCGACAGTGCGCGCTTGGCTGTCGTCGTCGTCAGCCACGCCCCGGGCGGCTCTCCACTTTGCCAGGAGCGGGTGCGTGAACCAGTAACCCAGCCCGGAGGTGTGGGTGAGCAGATGCCGCGCGGTGATCTCGGTGGAGTTTGGGCGGGTGGTGATCTCGGAGCCCTCCACGCGTTCGAGAACAGGTGCATGGTGCAACTCAGGCAGGACCCGCGAGATGGGCTCGTCGAGGGTGAGGAGCCCTGCGTCGATGCACTGGAGGAGCGCGATGCTCGTGAGGAGCTTGGTGGCGCTGCCGAGTCTGAGGACGGCGTCGGTGGTGAGTGGGGCGGCATCTGCGGCGACGGAGCTGTGGCCTGCTAGTTTGCTGTAGATTTCATTTCCTGTGGTTGGTTAGATGTTGATGATGGCAAGCTGTAGCGAGGGACGGCGGGCTTCACAAACCGTTTTTGTCTACACATTTGATCATGACGCCGTGCACATTTGCAACACCCTTCTTCGTGCGCTCGGAGAGCAGAGTGTCGAAGTCGGTGGCCATTCTGCAAACTGATGCCAAAGGTGGTTGATTAGAAGCTGAATGTAAGGAGTGACGCTGCCTCACAAGTCTTGATCAGGACGTGAGGCAGTCTCGTTATATACCTTCAAGTGTTTCCTACTTTTTGAATGGCATTGTTCAGTTTGTGAGTGGCTGTGAGATCGGCAAGACGTTCTTGGCTGGCCGAACAAGATAGTGCTGACCACGGGATGAGCTGTCAGCTCACTCACTTGGTGCCAATGAACAGGGTGCTGTACATGGCATGAATGAGTGATGTTGTAGGCTGGGTACCTGCTTATGTGTATCATCTCGAAATTTTTCAGATGATTCATTTCCGACCTCGCCAATCGCTTCCTGCTCGTCGCGTTCGCGTCTGTTCCCTCCTTTTGTGAACAAGGAGGGGGAACTTCGCCATGGTGCGCATCCCCTGCATCAATCCTCGTCCCCTGAAGATGCCGAACGAGGCGGCGGTGATCTGGTGTTTAGGTATCAACGGCTCACTGTTAGTGGGAGGGCATGTTGGCGCCGATTGTGCTCAAGAGAGATGAATGATCACCTCGCCATTTTGGAGCCGACATTGAATATTGAGCATCAAGCACACACATAGATAGATGATAAAGATGGCAGATGGTCGAATTTGCCGCAACGTCGTCTCACAGCGTTTAGTCACAGCAACTTAGAGAAGCTCTGTGAGCCAGATGACATTTTGAATTTTCCTTTTTTCCTGTCTGTCCGTTTTGTCCATCACCATGTCTGACACCAAACGTGCAATCTCGAGCCGCAATAAGCTCCCAGGAGCAAGAGCGGAATAACGATCAAGTCCACTCCTTAGACCCGAGCACACCGGGCTTTCTCCCCAGCCAGATACTTTCGGAAGTATCCAGCTGGGGCTTCTTTCCCTTGAATGGTGCAAGAACGGGTCGACCCTCGCCCCCGAAAGATTTCATTCACAGCCCAAGACCCCCAAATGAAGCCATTTTCAAGCATTGCCAATGCTGCACAACCGATCGCCGCTGAAAGACCTGCACTCTCAACGCAAGGTATCCCTGATGTGTTCATTCTGGTCGACTCCGTAGGTAAAAGGTTTACCACTGGGCGGGAGCAGCACCAGTCTCGGCACCCCACTCGGTGGTGGCAGCACCCTCGGGAGCGGCACCCCACTCGCCAGCGGCGGGAGCAGCAGAAGCGCCCCACTCCTCAGTGGTACCAACAGCGGCAGTGGCATCAAAGCCGCCAGTGGCGCCGGCACCCCAGGTGTTGTCAGCGGCAACCTCAGGCTCGGCCTCGATCAGCTTCTCGTCCTCGACCTTCTCCTCGGCCTCCAGCTCAGGGTCACGGTCTGTGTGTATGTGTGTTAGCAGTGTCCTCTCAAGACAGTCTTCCGAGCGCTCAAGGTGAGGTGAACATACAGAAGTACAGATCGACCATTACATCCCAGGGGGTCTCGCGGTTGTAGATGGTACCACGCAGACGGAGGACCTCACGGGCCAGCATCCACCAGATGCAGCCAATGGCGTGACGACCCTTGTTGTTGGTGGGGATGGCAACGTCGACGAACTCGGTGGGGGAGTCAGTGTCGCAGAGGGCGATGACGGGGATGTTGACGTAGGAAGCCTCCTTGATGGCCTGGGCGTCGGTGCGAGGGTCGGTGACGACGATCAGACGGGGCTCCTTGAACGAACGGGTGATGTAGTTGGTGAAGGAACCGGGGGTGAAGCGACCGGCGATAGCCTGGGCACCGGTGTGGGAGGCGAACTTGAGGACGGCACGCTGTCCGTAGGGACGGGCAGAGATGACACAGACGTCGGCGGGGTTGTCGACGGCGGCGATGATGCGGGCAGCCAGAACGATCTTCTCCCTGTGTGTTTGTCAGATAAATCGTTCCTCTCCTCCAGTTCATTCGGTCTGTATGTGGGCTGTCGCAAAAGCTCGGAATGTTCGCGTAGTAGTTTTCGCGGTCGTGAAATTGGGAATAGGACCTACCAGGTCTTGCCGGCGTTGATGATGTTGACACCATCAGCACTGTAGAGAAGCTTGTTAGCATGGTTTGCAAGGCTCGTATCCGAAGTCAAGACAATCAAAGCATTGGAACTCACCGAGTCTTCCACAGGTAGGGGTTCATGTGAACCTGCAGGTTCTTGGAGCCGACGTGAGTCTGGGCAGCCAGGAGCATCTCAATGTCCTGGCTGGTGGCGTTGAAAACGCTGGGCAGGTTTGCGGGAGCCATGATTGCGAGTATGGAAGTGGGGGATGAAGAGGGAGGATTGTCTTCACGAAGTTCGCAATCGGGAGGTGAGATGGGTGGTTGTCGGAGAACTTCGCGAACTGGCTTGCTTGGAGTTGTAGGGCGAGTTCGAATTTGCGCCTGCATCGTCAAAAAAGTGTGGGTAAAATCAGCCGCCCCACCAAGGCCCTGATTCGCGGCTAACGTGCGAGGGTTAGGGGCCGATGGGTGAGGTGTGTCTGTAAGCACTCGCTCACAGGGCCTTTATCAAGGCTTGAACACATCATAGAATTCAAATTGTATAGAATATGGTGGAACATCTCCTCAATTTTTTTCATCGAACAGTCTATGAAGTATCCTTTCATCATCAATGGGACAAAATGCTATATGCTCACTGATTTCTTTACTATCTGGTGTGCCCTGTGTGTATAGGTTAACTTACGAAAACTGCCGCCCGGAGCTGGGAAATCTCAAAAGCCGACTCAAAATACGCTAAACCCAACAGAGCCAACTTTGCAGACGTCAAGCATTGAGCCGCCCCAAATTTTGATAGCGACTGCGACAGCTTCACACCACCACACCCTCGGCGATCAAGACAGCCGCCGACGAGGAGCTGTGCTTGACCCAACACACCAGCGGTCAGCCCACCATGCCGCCCAGAATACCGGCCCCGTCAGGGCTGAAGAGTATGACTTGTATGTCTCTATTCCCTTTCTACTTACCCTCCCATTCTCCTCTAGATTTCATGACTGACACACACCATCTAGTATGTCTTCGCCCAGCGTCCTCAACGATCCCTCTCACCACACCCCTTCAACCTCTCATTCAACGCGCTACCCTAACCAAGCGCGAGAAAGCCAAGGACCTCGCCTCCCGCTATGTCGACCCCTACCGCGCCGCCCAGCGCGAAGAGCGCCGCCAGCGCAACCTCGCGCGTCAAGCGACCCTCGACGCAACCCGCCAAATCGAGCATGGCGACCCAATCCAAGGCATTCCCACGCCCTTCCTCGCCTCGTTCGACAGCGCCGGCCAGGCCGACCTCTCTACCGTAAAGACCGACGATGAGGGCCGCCCTCTCGAGGAGCCTACCCCGCTGCCCACCAGCAAGCACATCCTCAACTACCAGCTCACGCAGACCGAGCTCGAAGAGGCCATCGCCATGAGCTACGAGCTCACCAAGCCGGATTCGCAAAAGACCCAGGCAGAGCAGTCCCCGAGCCCTGTCGCCGTCATGGACCCGGAGTTTGCGGCATGGGAGAACAACGTGGACGCGCATGAGGCGCGGCATCTGAAAGCGGTCGAGGCACTGCGGAGAATCACGACGTTGGAGAATGCGAGTAGCCGGGACCGGCGGCATGCGAACATACGGCGGATCGTGGATGAGTTTGGGCGGCATGTGACAGACAAGACGGTGCGGCCAAAGGGACTGGCGTGGAATCAGACCGAGAGATTCGAAAAGATACGGGGCGGCCCGGATACGGGCAGTAGTGAGGTTCAGATTGCCATTCTAACGGTCAAGATACGGGTGTTGGCGCGGATGTTGGCGGGCCCGAAGGGAAACAAGGATAAGCATAATAAGAAGAATCTGCGGCTGTTGTGCCACAGGCGACAGAAGTTGTTAAGGTATATGGAGAGAAAGGAGCGGGGCAGCGGGCGGTGGGAGCATATGATTCAGACGCTGGGATTATCACCGGCTACCTGGAAGGAACAAATAGAAATCAGGTAGCTGGGCTGGCTCGTGGCAATGGAAAGCGGGAAATCAAAAAGACAAGACATTTGTAAGATTTTCTGTACAATACAATACAGTCAAGAATGACAAGACTCTTGATGCGAATTCGACCCTGCTAAACCCTTGTGCGCCTGCCATGGTATGCCCTGAAGAATCAATCACTACGTCCTTCCACCTCGCGGTCTGGAGGAATTGAAAATATCCAACATGTATCCCTCAGAATACACTGATGTAATTTCCGATCCGCTCCTTTTGGTTCTGCGCTATGCACTCAGCGATCCATGTGATGTTCCGAATCTCCTGTGCTGGGGTTAGCTGGCTTCCATTTTGGAGTGACAGAGAAATATGGGCTTGGTACGTACCTGCTCCCTAAGCTTTACCCATGCGTACACAATTGCGAACGTGAATTGCCTGGTGAATGCCTCCTTGGAAATCTCCATCTCTTTCTGGTAAAACATGTCCTCCAGACTCCGTCCATCCGATCCTGACCCTCCAGCCATGTTTCCGGGACCAGCTGGGCCACCACCAAGACCAGCCGCATCAAAGAAGCTCTTGTAGTCATGGACACCTTCGACAGCCAACCTCACGCCTTCAAAGTCATCCGCTCGGGATAGCATCAGAGTCCCCTCGGGGTAGAGCCTTCCAAAGCTGGGATAGAGCTTCCTACGATCCTGCTTAGACAGCTCGGTGCCAAAGGAGTTGAGGGTGATGTTGATAGCTCTCCGGTCCGCCTCAAACTCCAGGATCTCAGTCATGACCTCGGCTGTGGGTGTACCAGACATATCAGGGTGTGTGTTGACAAAGTTGTGGAAGTCCTCAAGGTAGTTCTTGTACAGTGTATTCCGAACAATCTCAATGTTCAACTCGTCCAAGTCCTGGTGGCTCAGACTGCCCTTGAAGTATGGTGCCAGAGGTGTCTCGATCAGCACGCTGTTGTACAACTCCTCGATGTTGGTAGCAACGCAGAGTACGGGCATGGTTTCGAACCAGCCGAGCGGATGACATCTGTCAAGCAGCTCCCGGGTGTCCCGCTCGTGCAATGTACCGGTGATCAGGAGAGCGACATTGTCGATCATATAGCCGTAGGTCAGGTAGTCCATGAACCTGGCCAGCGAGCCGGTAGCGTTAGCCCGAACATAACGGAATTCGGAAACGAGCTTCTCGGTCGTCTTGGAGGCGAGGCTGGAGGTGGATGGGTTTGGGGGGAGGGATGCGAGGAAGTCGCCGTAGGCTGGGCCGAGCTGCAGCTTGAGGTCTTTGACGGAGGTCAGCTAAAACATACACAGCCATCGTGGTCTTGGAAATGACACTGACCATCGATGGTCTCGCATTGGGTCATGTTGCTATAGTTGGCATTGGTCAGAAGGCCATTCCGATATCCACGGACGATGCCCTCGAGGTAGCTGCATTTCCGAGGTCAGTAGCTAAACATCAGGCACCAGACTTGCAAGTAAGCTAACCCGTTGTTGGTATTAAAGAACAGGCCTTCCATTTTGACGGTGGAAAGGCTCGTTGGCGATGCAGGAAGCTCGAATGATGAAGGTGTGTTGGCGTGCTGATGCTCACAAAGTCTCCAGTGTCAGTGACGACGACCTTGCCCGTCCCTGAAAGACGCGGGCGGCTGACAATAGACGCTACGAGACGCTGACCCCTTGTGATTGGACCCTAGCCGCTGGGCTGTACTAGTCCGAAACTAGAATAGCGCTTCGAAGACTGCTCTCCAAGTCTGGCACCGACCCCACATTTATTTCGGCGGGCAAGAGCTGCTCAAAAAATTTCCTGCATTTTTCTGCTAACCCACCCATCACGACTTTCCCTCCCCATCACCACCACAGCACAACCGCCTTTGCGCGCCTTCTCTACTAACCCCGAAGACCCTATTGCAAGGCAAGCGCAGGAGGTCATTCCCACGATCAAAATGCCTCTCTTCGTTCTTTCTGAGACGAGCGCTGGGTAAGTCCTTGCGAAAACAAAGAACAAAATCGGGACACACGAGGCTAACATCACCCACAGCTATGCCCTTTTCAAGGCAAAGGACAAGAAGCTGCTCGACGATGAAGACTACTCCAGCCGTCTCCAGACTGCCGACTTGATCAACAGCGAGTAGGTTTGGTCTCCCACACGCGCGGAAACTCAATTGCTTTCCCCTCTGCAAATGATCTAACACGGTTACAGGCTCAAGCTCAAGGAGATTGTAAAATGGGACAGCGCCGCCAAGGGTCTCGAGGAGGTGGCCAGCCTTACTGAGGGCAAGGTCACTCCAATGCTGACCCAGCTGCTCGAGTCTATCAAGGACGAGAAGAAGATTTCCCTCGCTGTCTCCGACGCAAAACTCGGCAGTGCTATCAACAAGCTCCCCCAGTTCAACATCACCCCCGTCGCCGACTCTTCAACAACCGAACTCTACCGCAACATCCGCGCCCATCTCACAGACCTGATCCCCGGTCTCCAGTCCGAGAACTTGCGTTCCCTTGCTCTGGGTCTGTCACACTCCCTGTCCCGACACAAGCTGCGATTCTCTCCCGACAAGGTCGATGTCATGATCGTGCAGGCGATCTCTCTGCTGGACGATCTGGACAAGGAACTCAACACCTACGCCATGAGGGTGAAAGAATGGTACGGCTGGCACTTCCCCGAGTTGGGCAAGATCTTGAACGACAACCTGGCCTATGCTCGTGTCATTCTGGCTGTTGGTCTGCGCACAAACACCCACGCCACCGACTTGTCCGACATTCTGCCTGAAGAAATTGAGACCGCTGTCAAGGCTGCCGCTGAAGTCAGCATGGGTACCGAGATCACTGAGGAGGACCTGTTGAACATCACCATGCTGGCGGAGCACGTCGTCCGCTACACCGAGACCCGCCAGCAACTCTCTGCCTATCTCGAGGCTCGTATGCGCGCCATCGCTCCCAACTTGACTGAGCTCGTCGGCACTCTCATTGGTGCTCGGCTCATTGCACACTCCGGCTCTCTGATCAGCTTGGCCAAGAACCCCGCTTCCACCATCCAGATCCTTGGTGCTGAGAAGGCTCTGTTCCGTGCCCTCAAGACCAAGCACGCTACTCCCAAGTACGGTATCATCTACAACTCCTCCCTGGTCGGTCAGGCAACTGGCAAGAACAAGGGCAAGATCGCCCGTACACTTGCTGCCAAGACTGCCCTTGGTGTCCGTGCTGATGCTCTGAGCGAGTGGGTTGACGAGAACGGTGACGAGGCTGATGAGGAAGAGCGGGCCGCGTTTGGTGTGGGTGCTCGTGTTAAGGTTGAGAACAACCTGCGCCGGCTCGAGGGCAAGCCGCTGGTTCCCAAGGGCATTGCTGTTGGTCCCAATGGAATGGCTCTTGGCGCGCCGTCCAAGTTTGATATCAAAGAGGCCCGGAAATACAACATTGACGCGGATGGCTTGACAGGTGATGAGCCTGCAGCAGCCCAATCCGACGAAGAGGTTGCTCCTACTCCTAAAAAGGAGAAGAAGGATAAGAAAGAAAAGAAGGACAAGAAAGAGAAGAAAGACAAGAAGAAGGCCCTCATCGAAGAGGTTGAGGATGAGGAGATGGCAGATGCTCCCGTTACAAACGGGGCCAATGGCACAGGTACAGTCCCCTCTTGTCCATTCCCGGTGCCCAATTCGGGTGGTCCTGATGACGTCCGCCGCTCTGGCGCAAAGCAACCCCTACTAAGACTTTTCACAGCCACCACTCCCAAAAAGCTTTCTGAAGCCGACTACGAGAAGTATGCTGAGGCGGCAGGCATCTCCGTGTCCAAGTTCAAGCGCAAGTTCGAACGCGGCGATGTGGAGCTGGCCGCCGACGGTACGCCCAAGGTCAAGTCAAAGAAGGAGGCCAAGAAGGCCAAGAAGGAGGAGGAGAGCGCCGGTAAGCGCAAGAGGGACGAGGATGGCGAGGAGAAGCCCAAGAAGAAGAAGAAGAGCAAGTCGGATGCATGAGCCATGGCATGACAAAGTTGTGTTTTAACACATTGGGAATGGCGTTCATTTGGGGGCTCTGTTTGTCAACAAAATTTGTAGGATATGCATCCATCTTCCTTTTTCTATCTTTTATTCTCGACGCATCTTCCAAGGCGGGCTTGAGAGATATCCTCTGGGGCGTTTTGGCGTGGGGCGGCGGGCGTGGCTGGATACTTGCAGACTAACTGGGCCTTCAAGTTACTTGGCTTGGCTTAGGGTTTTGATATGGTAGAATTTAAAGTGTCTAAAAATCTAGGCGGATATCTGCTCGACGAGAATTGTCTCAATACGTTGCTGCTAGCTAGAATGTGTGTCTGATTCCGTTCAACTGCCGGACTATCCTTTCCCATGGCAAATTTCAAGTGACTTCTGGTTTCCGGCCCTGGAAAAGAACGCAAGTCTGAGACCGAAGCTGTGTCTAATTTCACAGCGATATGTGTGGGTAGGCTCACTTGGAGTGGGTAGTCACATCTGTAGTATGGTGCGTCAGTCAATCTGTGCTATGTACCAGGTAGAAATTTGCAAGGCTTGTTGACTTACAAAGCAAGGGAAAGAAGTCAAGTACACCTGCTTGAGCTTTTCGTACATGTACGTGTACGGTACTGTACATGTACGAACCTGTACATTTACGGTACACATCTACGGTACCTTAGGTTGACAACCTTGGAGGGTATAGATATACGTTACAGAATGTATTTATAATCAGGTACGATACTCTACGATACATTTCTTACGAAAGACATTGCTTGTATAACTGAATTTGTAGGAGGGATGTGAAAATATACGGTATCGTACGGTGCGAACGTCGAGAACGTTTTGTACCCCCCCCCCCCAAAAAAAAGGGAGGCGGGGGGTGGGGGAAGAAAAGAGAGGCAGCGTTCGTACAATTATGTCCAGACACCCCTAATGCCCCTCGGCGTGCGAATTTTCCCATTGAGGCACAATTATAGTCATCAGATCTCTTCATTGTCGACCGATCTGTAGCCTTTGCACTCTATTGTTCATCGTCATCGCCTTCACGCATTCAAAGACGCTAAGTAAAGTAGCAAAGTATTAAGCAGGGCTTGAAAATGTGCGATAGAGTCAGTGTGAAAACAGCTTCACAAAAAGCGGCAGTAGATGATAGAATCATGCTTCAAGGTTGATGTAGCAAAGAAAAGTCACTGAGATAGTAGTTGTACATGTGCGTTAGCCTTAGGGAGGACTATAGGTCCTAGCTGCAAGCCACTGCCGCATCACTACTTACTCCATGTAAGCTTCAGTAAACTGATAGACTCAACCTGCTTTCCAATGGCATGTTTGCCGTTCACGAGCCTGGATTGTCACGACTCACATCTCGCATATATCCTGAGAGACCAAAGCTTAGAAGCTTAGGATTATTGACGGCTCAGTATATATACATATGAATGGAACATCGAAATTATGGCTTCCTCTACATGTGCTGACGTTTTAGCTCAAAGCCACCCACCCCCGTATGGGATTTCGCTTTGACCTAATAAAGGAAGGTGGCTCGTCTGACATATGACAAGTCTGTTGAGTTATGTTAGTACTTTGTTGTATGACTACAGGGTTTGCCTACTTATTGAAAATACATAACCTTGACGGCTATAGCGGTTTATCTCATAAGAATATTTACAAAGTTCAGGCCAGCCAGCTGTACCACCCAATGCCCTGCACCTATCTATCGTCAACCTCACGAGTCACGATCTACTGTAACCACACGCCAAGCATCATGTTATCCAGCGCCAGCCTGGCCAGGAAAAAGCTTCTGAGCTGTCCGAGTATTCCTATTCAATCGTGTTGTCTTGAGCACCTTTTCCCCGCATGTCGTTGTGTGGAATGAATACTAGTAAAGACAGCTCTTTCTCCCTCGGCCCCGTATTCGGTTTAAGTCTTGGTCAAAATCCTCCCTCCACAACCCAGTATAGCCTTGTCATACAGGGGTGGCCGCGGGACGGAGCGAAAGTATAAAACTTTCCAAAACGTCCCCAATAAAGTCCACTATCTAGGTACAGTACAAAATTGCGAAGAACAGTCGGAAACATTTCGATCCCCACGAAATAAGCGCATCGGGGGTGCTTTTATGGGACAATACGGCAGAAAGCTTGAGAGTTGATGATTTTGAGTCGGGCACGTTTCAGGCGCGGTAAATGAAAGATGCGCGCGTCAATCCTCACAAGAATAAAATTCAATTTATTATAGGTGGTGGCCTGCGTTCGGGAGCTCTTCGCTGCCTCCCATGTGAATGACCATGGATATTCGCTTTCGTATTGAATGCGATCAGGGTGAAAGGTTGAAAGAGAAGAAGTCTTGGGTTTGGGGGCATTGCACTAAAATCCAATTTCGAGCCGAAACTTTGTTATGCTTGGCTACTCAAACCAAAAGACTTATTACTTCGGATTTGACAACTGTCCGCCATGCATTATAAGAATCATAATGGAGCCCATCGGAACTGTAGATATTCTTCACGAGAATATTTTGCAACAACAGATTATCTATCTGAAATCCCGAAAATTTGCCTAGGTTGCTCTACCGTGACTATACTCGCACAACTTCTCTCTGTTATCCAGAAGCTTTTCCCGGTTTTGTTCCACGGTACTGTATTTGGCGTAAAATATGTCTCAACCTGGTTGTATCGCCGTTGTCACGGGCGCAAACCGCCTCAACGGCGTTGGTCTCGCCTGCGTTCGCCAACTGGCCTTCCAATACCCATCCTCCAAATTCAACCGCGGCCCATTACTCATCTACTTGACCTCGAGGAACAAAGAAAGCGGCGAGGCCGCCGTCCAGGCCGTCACCCAACAAATCCAAGAAGCCTCCGCGAAAGACAGCCCGCCCGTCGAAGTCAAACTCCGCCTGCTGGACATTGAAAGCCCAGAGTCCATCTCGGCCTTGGCCGCCTCGTTGGCCGCCGATCACCCGAAGCACGACGGCGGCGGCGGCATCGACATCTTGATCAACAACGCCGCTGTCCTAGGCATTATGGGCGAAGAAGGTTTGAAGCCCGAGGCGGTGGAGTGGACCATCCGCGCGAATTACTATGGCGTGCTGCGTGTGATGGAGGCACTGCTGCCACAGATCCGTGAGGGGGGCCGGATCGTGAATTTGGGTTCGTTGGCTGGGGGCTTGAAGCTTGGGCCGCGCAAGAATTACTCGGATGGGATCGAGGCTAGATTCCTGGGCGCGGAGAAAGTGGAGGACGTGAATAGTATTGTGGAGGATTTTGCGGCTGCGTTACAGAAGGGAGAGTGGCAAAAAGACTGGCCCCCTTCTGCCTAGTAAGTTCTTCTTTGTCTTTTCCTTCGAAACAATCCCTTCTCTATCAACTTGCCCAACTGTTCATGAACTGACAAATGATCTTTCTTATTCTAGCGCCGTTAGCAAGGCCGCGGTAGTTGCTATTACCAGAGTATTTGCCAAGCAGCTGGCCCAGGACGGACGACAAGTTCTGGTCAATTGCTGCTGTCCGGGAGTAAGTCTTTTCCTTCCCTTCTTCGATCCAACCCCCCAAAATGGCAAACACGGAGGATCCCTGGCTGACCACAATTGATAATAGATGGTGATGACGGACATGTACCGTGCCCCCACGGGCATGACAGGAATGTCGGCAATTTTCGGCGATCCCAAGACGCCGGACCAAGGTGCCAAGACACCGGTGATGCTTGCTCTTGACGACCTCAATGGACAGAGCGGATTGTTTTGGCGTAACGAGAAGATTTTGGAGTGGAAATAAAGGCTGGCGCGGCCCCTGGGTTAGATGTCGTTAAGATAGAAGATTACGTGTGTACCTCGCTCTGATGTTACCTTCAGAGACCAAAGGAAGGGTGCTTAGCCGTGTTCAATTGAGATACCTATCAAATGGTCAATGCAATATCCCCCGGTCTGGATTCCAGACGTAGGCTCGGGCATCTGGTGTTTGAAGGTTGGAAGCCTCTGAGAGTGCAAGGTGAGCTGGTCAATGCTAGCGCCCCAATGGATATTCAACATGGTCGCGCAAAAATTGTGAATGACCGTCGCAAGCGGGTGGTTGTTGATCGTGCAAAGTGCATGTGACAAGCTGCCTTAGCTTAGATAACTTGTGTATCCTAAGGCCTCCGACGGAAAAAGATAGTCCAAGGTTCTGAACTGTGCCGCTCCAGTTAAGCAAAGGAGAGTCTAACTCAATAGTGATTCCAACTGCGGCTATATACAGGAAGACTCGGAAACCAACCCAAGCTCATCACCGACGCCGCTGCGCCGTGACTTCGGTCCCAGGACTTGGTGGCGGCGGCCCTGTGGTCCAGTTGACGGCCTGCGGGCCCATTACAAAGTCCAAAGTACCTCCCTCGGCAAAGATATCGGCCCACGTCAGCCAGCTCTGGTTCCAGGCCTGTCCATTGACCTTGAGGCTCTGCACAAAATAACTCTCCTCTCCGTCGTCGCCGCCCGTCGTCGTGATGGCCAGCGTCTTGCCGACACCCAAGTCAAACTTTAGGTCCGAAAACCACGGGCTGCCGATTAGAAACGTCGTCTGCCCCGTCATGGGGTACAGGCCCAGCATCACCCACAGCAACCACGTCTCCATGGCGCCGGCGTCCGAGTTGCCCGGTAGACCGGTGTCGGAGAGGCCGTAGTAGGCCTGGGCGAACCGGCGCGTGTAGAGCACGGTGAGGTCTTGGCGGTTAAGGAAGGAGAAGAGGTATGGTGTCGTGAAAGAGGGTTCGTTGCCCGGGTTGAAGATCATTTCATCGAAGGAGCCCGAGGGGTAGGCGCCGGGGGTGAACATCATTTCGAGGCGGGCGAGGAAGGTCGCCTCGCCGCCGGAGAGGGCGATGAGCTTGTCAATGTCGTGGTGGGCGTTGAATGAGTACTCCCAGGGAAGCGCCTCGTAATCTGGCGATATGGTCAGTGGAAAAGAAAGATGATCAGGCCGAGGCCCAGAAAAGGCGGGGGGGGGGGTTCGCAACACACAGTAGTCACTCCAGTAACAACCACCACAACTCAAGGGATCCTGCGTGATATTGAACCCGCTCGTGGTCCGCGGCATGACAAAACCAGAGAAGCCCAACGACGTAACATTCGGATTCCAATGGTTCCGCCAATTCCTTCCGCGCTCCAGGTACACCGACGCATTGCCCAGCCCTTGCCCACTGGCAACCTGGTACACGGCAAAGTCATTGACCGAGTACTCGACCGCGCGACTGACCGACCGCCCATACGTCGGCGTAATGTACCCATACGCCAACCAGTCCGGCAGCGCCCCGCGCCCTTCTGCCGTCGAGCCGGACGGGTCGCGAGGGTCGTCATTGTTGGGCGGCACGACCTCGGCATCGGTGAGCATGGCGCTCAGCGCATCCGTCCACCAGGCGGCGTCGTCGCTACGCACACCTTTGACGTAGGCGTCGGCTAGGATGTTGTCGGCGTTGGAGCCGCCTTGGGTCGCGCCGTTCCAGAAGGAGGATCGCGCGTCGGGCATGAAGCCGACGTGGCGCCAGACGTCGACGAGGGAGCGGAGGTATTCATCGTACGTGGTGGGTTGAAGGATGTGGAAGAGAGGGATGCTGCAGCGAAAGAGGTCCCAGAGGGTAAAGATGTCGTCGTAGTATGGCTCGGTGGAGGTCCAGAGGGGGTTCTCGCCGGTCTTGTTGGTGGGGATGATGTTCATGTGGTAGAGCGAAGTGTAGAGGAGCCGGAGGTTGGTGGTATTGCTGGTGTCGGTGGTGGTGATCTTGGAAAGCACTTGGCTGTTCCAGGCGTCTTTGGTTGCGGCGGTGAGCGTCTCCCGTGTGATGCCGGCGGGGATTTGTGCATTGACGTTGTCGCAGGCTTGCTCGGTGGAGATGAAGGACACGCCCACCCGGGAGGCGACATTGGTCGCGTCAAAGGTGTAGACGACGCCCAGGCGTGAAGAGGAGGTTACGTTGTCGCCGGCCGGATACTCGACTAGCACGTCGTTGGTGTTGCCGGTGCCCAGAAAGGTCGCGTACGTCGTTGGGGCAGCGTCGAAGTAGCCGCAGAAGTAGACGGTCCATTCTGGCGCTCTATTCCAGCCCTAGTGGAGGATACAGCTCCCTATCAACACACCGCATGATCTTAGGGTTAACATACAAATCGACTTACGTTGTTATAAGATCCATAGCCCTGATAGTGGCCATCACGTGAGTTCCCATCGACAATCTCGATGCTCCCGCCGAGGTAGGACTGCTGAAGACCTAAACCCCGATAGCTGGACAAGACGTGCGACACATCGATAATCACGTTGTTGTCGGTGGTGGTGTTGTTTGTTTTGGGAAACGTATACTGGTAGAAGCCCGCCCTCTCCGTGCCTGCCAGCTCAACGGTGATACCGGAGCCCAGGAACGATTGATAGTATCCCACCTCGGCTACATCGGCCGACGCTCGCGTGTCGTTGTAATCCGCGAGTGGATTCGTGATGTTGCCCAGGACAGGCATTTGTGAGACCACGCCATACTTTGGTGCGCCGCCCGTGCCGCTCTCATGAAGCATGCTGAAGCCTGTGAAGTTCCCATCCGGAGCCTGGCATTTCGCTGATCAGTCCATGTGAGAAGATCAACCCACTGGTAGCCAAGAGGATGTCTCCGATGCAGATACTTCAGAACAGACTGATTGCGCCTGAGGATCCCGCCAAGTGTATCATATCCATATTTTGGTACAGGCAACACTCACATAGCCAGAGTATGCATCCGTGCCACTTGTACTCGACATCGAATCAGCAAATAATCCAGTCAGAACAACGACCAGACTTACTCATATAAGTCCGGGCCAAGCTTCACTATTCCAAGTGGCCAAGTTACACCAGGGAATGTATTTCCGCCACCAGCATCACCGGTCTAGTATCGCTCAGAGTCAGCCGGTTCCTGATATTACACCTGAAGTCATCAATGGACGAGAACATTGAGAACATACATTCGGGGAGACATAAGTTGTCAAATCCTCAGCAGCAACTGGGACCCACATGCCACTCATCACTGTGAGGGCCACTAGAATGGCCGCATAAGGATACATCACAAACCCAAAAGAAAATTCTATACACTACCAAAGGAGATAGTAAATGGGTCTGTCGTGCAAAACAGCACCTGCAAACGAACCACACACTGACGGGAAATCTCTTGAATTAATATGTAGCTTGTGAGTGTGTTCAATGTTGCGTGGTGGGAAGCGGCACAGCTCCAGGCCACACCGTATAAAGAAAAAGGTTCCCATTGTACAAATGAAGCATGCATATGTCACCTGCACACCTGCACTCTCACGAAGTCACCGCATGTGCAGGACCCAGCCTGACCTGGTTGTCTCCCCCTCGTGCGGGCGGCGGCCCACCAATGAATCCTCATATCGCGGACACGATGTCACCAAAGCGCAATGACATTTTTCGGGTGCACAGTGCCGGCTGCCGAAGGGTATGCAGTGGAGGGAGGGGGGGGGAAGAAGAAAGATAGAGAGGGGGAAAATGCAAAAGATGCGGTAGTCGTGCGCAAAAAAGGAGGTTCTAACAAGGGGAACGAATCTCAAGTGAGAAGTTGAAAACGTGATCGCGAAAATGTGTGCAGTGTCAAGTCATCACCGCTGCTTACTAAGAAGAAGAAAAGGAGCAACGGTGCGTGCCCGCTAAAATAAGGTATGATCAAGTGACGGCGTGGCGCCTTTCGGGTATTATATCCGCGCCGGGGTTGCATGTGGGCAAAATGTGGAAAAAATCAACTGATAAAGGGAGGAGGCACCAGGCCAGATTGAAAAATGAAATAAAAAAATAGGTCGCATGTTCTGGATCATCGACGTCTAGGGCTGGATCAAATGGGCATAGTCGCGCGGAGATAACGCAAGCTATTGAAGGTGGCCGGATTGTTGATCCTACCTTGTGATTACTATGATTACCGACTAAGAACTTAGAAGGGCAGGTGATGTTTGTACATATGATAAATCCCGTGGGGTGGGTCGATTTCTAATCGGACAAGAGGAGGCCGCTCATAGACGGATTAATATCTTTCGGAAGCAAGGGAAGTACTCGTGCGCTTTGAAGGCACTCTTCATGTATTTCATTCAAACCATCAGACTGATGAAGCGTGATGCCAGAACTAAATCCGAAAAGATGTTTTGAACGGCAGCAGGCTTCTATACTGCTAGACATTTGATACGGTCGTCCTGTCAGCTTGGAAGGTCAGTCTGCGGGAAATTTACCTTTACAGTCTAGGAATGTCGCAAGGAGCAGTTGGTCATCAGACCGGGGGATCGAGGCTAGTCTTCACTTGGATGCTTTTCACGAAGTCAGCCTTTTTTTTTTCTTTGGCGATGGTGGATGTATTCTTCGAGAGCCAAGTCACAATCAAACCGTTGGCAGATCTTGTTCTCATTGGCAATCATCCTCCTGTGCAAAATAGAAAGGTGAGAGTTGGAGCTTGTTCCTGGGCATCAGTAGATGCTCTGTGGTGCTGGCTTGAAGCATATCCACCTGGGTAGATCCTCTGAGATTTTCTCTGCCGAATTATATATCTAGGGCAATAGCTGATTCAATAATCTTGGGAATTCCGGAGCGAGGCAGTTGATGGAAGGAGATAAGGACGTATTCACGATGGATCGATATCAAGACTGCGCCACGGGCTCTTGGACTGAAGGACTTCCCACTCCTTCAACAGTCTTACCCATAAGCAAATACACTCACGTTATCCAGAGTAGTTCAAAGATTTGAGTGATATTCACAATACTCGAGGAGGTGAATGAGTGTATTTTGATAATGCACTATCAATTTTTTCTGCTCTTCAGCCTGGCAGTACCTCCTCTTTTTGACGTCCTGACCGACCACGTGTGATTGCTAAACACTGACGAAAGAGGACATAACGATCTCTAGCATTCAAATCGTGTACCGCTGAATGTCAATCTTTCTTGCCTTGATGTAGGTACTGCCTTATTTTTTCTTGAGGCAAGTTCCATCAGCACAGTAAAGACCCTTGCAGCACTTCTCAGGAACGTTGTGGAGATGGCAAGAGTTGTAAAGGCCCAGGCAAGCCTGATCGTAATCACGCAGTCAGCGCACGCGTTCCTCCCAAGACTTCATTTTGTTCTTTTTTGGTTAAATGTCAGCGATCAAGATGGAACTCACGCGTTTCTCCTCCTGAAGGCCGTTGACCTCAGCATTCGGTGCAGCCATGGCGAAGCCAGCGAGGGCAGCGAGGCACAAGTGGAGGAATTGCATCTTGAGAAGTATAATGTCAATTTGGGAACTGATTATTTGCTTGATATATTGAAGGTATTTTGTGATCAGTGGCTTGAATCGAGGAAATGTAATTGTTTAATTGTTGGGATTGGGCATCTTTTATATATAAACGTATACATAAGTTTGTGGTATACAAAAGAAGTATGTGCTTCTACACAGCCTGAAGCTCAACTCTCGCATTATCACCAGCTCAACATGTGCTGAAATCCAAGTCAGCATTTAGGATTCAACGTGAACCACCATCCAACGAATGAGAGTGACTGAAGTCAAACAATTATAAGCTGACGTCTTCTCCAGCAGTAAGACCCATTGCAAGGCGGTAAATACCACTCTGATACCAGCATTCGACGTTTTCAGATGTGATCAACAGGTTTAGAGTATGAACAACCTTAATTCTCACTCCCATCACTCGGCAATCCGCCACAAAAAGACCGAAAAGTGGTAGAGGACATATTGACCATCAGCCTGAATCGACGATCATCTCAAAGTCCAAGTTCAGAAGGAATGCACGTAGGGGATATTGTGCCGCTCGTTGACAACGTTTATCTACGAATGTTCCAACAATCTGTTTACATATTTCATGTCGACAACGACTGAAGTCAAGAACCTTCAACCAACGTATGCGTGAAAGAGTGGCGCCAGATAAAAAGTATGTCCTTTGTGATTCCTGTCCCTCAGGACTGGTATTGCCGTTTTCGAATGTCAATATAAAAAGCAATTATGAAAAGTAACGCCAAGCAACGCTGTCAGATTACTAGCCTTTCAGCTCTTGAAGATCAGTGTTCACATCTCCGGAACTCTCTTGACAGTAAGCTCGGACTGTTCCTCATCATGCAAAGCAAGCAAAGACCTGTTGCAAAATGGCCGCAGTCGACACAACAAGACGCTTACTTCCCTCATGGCATATAGACCCACGGACATGATTTACAGCTTAACGGGGATGAAGAAGTTAGAACATAGACAGCATCATGCAGCATCACGACCGGCCTAAGTATTATGGGAGGAATGAAAAGGCTGACGCCACCTGTTATACGAAGGAATTGTTATATTAAGTATTCATCCTCTAGAAAAATCGCTTGGACACTGCCCTAGTTCCGCAGTGTATACCCCTTGTTCAGGAAGAATTCACACTGTATTCTAGCATCCGGGTCAGCTGCTGCGCTAATTCCTCCGTACGTGATATCCAGCACCTCGAATCCAACACTCTCGCCCTCTGCTAACGTGCCTTCACCACCGCTCATGTAGCTAGGCCAATAGGGTGCACCGGAGGACCGCAAAGGATTCGGGTCCATGGTCGCGGCGAAAGAGATCCAGTAACTCGTTAACTGGGCCGCGAGTGTCTTGTTGTTTGCTGTTGGCCAATTTGTATATTCAGAGGTCAAGAACGCCGCAGTGGCTCCGTGGGTCTGAGATCCGGCGTCGAAGATCAGCTTGAAGACGGCTGACGAGTTGTACGAGTCGTCAACGGCGGACGTCGCCATTTGGTAAGTCGGACCTGCTAAATGTCAGCACTCTTCTTCTTTTTTCCCTCGTTACGATACCTGTTTCGAGAAGAGAGGAGGATCAAGGAAAGAAGTTACTTACAGTTGATGATAAAATCACCATACCAGCTTTGGCGCTGGAACAAGGTCGAATTGTAATCCGATCGAGGGTACAGGTCGTACAGCCTCGAGAAAAATCCAGGGCCAGCACTTGGAAACAAGTTCCTAGCCTAATTCAAAAAAAGTCAGTGAATACACCTATATGTCAAGGCTCATAATTTATAGAACTCACATCTATCGTCTCTTCGACCTGGTTAGTCTCGCTCGCGTTCGAAAAAACATAACCTTCATAACCCTCGCGGTCAACCATCAACGGCACCTTGTAGTAATCGCCCTTCTTGAAAGCAACATCCGGCAGATCCCGCAAGAACTCTCCATCCACG
Organism: Gnomoniopsis sp. IMI 355080; assembly: GCA_027946555.1. Lineage (NCBI taxonomy): Eukaryota > Fungi > Ascomycota > Sordariomycetes > Diaporthales > Gnomoniaceae > Gnomoniopsis > Gnomoniopsis sp. IMI 355080. The sequence goes on along the minus strand of JAPEVC010000216.1, from coordinate 30,986 downwards.
ACCGGCCCAAACCAAAACGTCCCGTACCCATCGCCCGGTCCCGGATACGAGTTATTAAAGTCCTCCTGCCCGACCTTGGTCAGCTCAGCCTCGGACAAGCCTCGCAAGCAATTGATATCCGAGCAGTTCGCCGCGTCCAACGCGAGCTGGTACTGCAGCTCCTGCGTGCTCGCGTTCAGCAGCGGCTGCCACCACGGGTACTCTGCAATCGCCGCGCGGAAAGGCGGCGTGCCCAGCCCACCACCCGCCATCATCTGGTACGTGACACTGCCGCCGCCCGCGGACCCGCCCCAGATGGTGAGCTTGTTCGGATTGCCGCCAAACGCGCCAATGTGGCGTGATACCCACTCGATGGCGAGCCGCTGGTCGTATAAGCCCGCGTTCTGCACGCCGTTCTCGGCTACGTCGCTTCCGGCCAGGAAGCCAAAGAGGCCCAGGCGGTACTGAATGCTCACGTAGATGAGCCCGCCGTTCGAGGCGGCTACCATTGCGTCGCCGGGGTACGATTGGGCACTACCGAGGGTGTAGCCACCGCCGTGGATCTGGATCATCACGGGCAAGCCGCCCGTGACATTTTTGGGGGAGGAGGGCACGAGCACGTCGAGAATAAGACAGTCTTCACTTTGGTCCTCCACAAGTGTTATCCCTTCAGCGTATGACCATTGTGGGTAGCCTTGAATACAAGTCGGGGCTATCTCGGTGGCTTGGATGGTCTGGCCTGTGTAGTTTGAGGAGTACTCAATAGGGACAGGCCTCTGCCACCTCAAAGCACCTGTAGGAGGCTGGGCATAGTGAAGGCCTCGATAATAGTTGATCTTGGCCGTGGAATTAGTATATCCGGCGTACTTGGCGTAGCCCAGGTCAATGACGGGAACGTTGGATGTGTCGGACTGGGCATGTGCCAGAGCAGACAGAAAGCTCAACGAAGCCGCGAGAAGGAGGGCTGGAGACTTCATAGTTGAAGCGGCAGCAGGGGAAAAAGATAGGATGAACCACTTGAAGGGGAATCAAGTTTATTGCTTGTTCATCTTATGTACGTCCGTTGAACTCTATTTATTGCTGACAGCCCTAGCCCTTTAGTCTTTGTTCCTTTCTCCGCATATCCGGCAAAACATTTTGACATATCACTCTACATTTATAGCGCGAGGTTATACTTGATGTCATGGTCCACGGGCTCCTGGTTCAGGGCACCGGGAGCGTGGTATTGTTGCGCGGTAAGACTCACCAATCTCACCAATCTAATCTGTATGCGGCCTGGCGCATCTCTGGGCTGATGATTTAGATGACAGGCTCGCACTAGGCGGCATCCAAGCGAAATTTGACTTAGTCCCGTCTCTCTGCCGCTGATGAAAAAGAGCTTGGAGAGCTTGATTAATAATTATTACTTGACGAGGGCTATCAATAGTTTTGCACGTTTCGAGACAACAGGGCGCAAGTTGTGGAAGGTGGAAATCTATTCTCGGAACCGGTGTAACCACATTTTGTTTTTCCTCGTCCTAATATCCCCCGCATCTCACCCCTCCCCCCGGTTGAAGTGGAGGGTCATCCATGCGCGGGGTTTACGGCACTGGACTTACTCATGATGTCGCTGACGAATCTCACACATTAACAAGTCTAAGCTTACCGCTGCTATGCCGTTTAGGAGTGTCATGGACATTTTGCAGGATGCGGTACGTGTTGGGCTGGCCAAGCTCACTGGATGTGCTGGGAGGCCGTTCTGGCTAAGATCGGCCGGATCCGGAGGACCGGAAAAAAAAAAAAAAAGGAGGAAAAGGAAGCAGAACATTTGCTTCGCCGTCTCGGTATTGAACCTGGGTGATTATGGGGGCAGAGCCTGCAAGCGGAATAATGCTAATATATGACACAATCGGAAAATCAGTGCAACCATGCTCGTGGAAATAGACGCCGGCGTGGAGTAGAAGAAAAGTGGACAAGCATATCAGATATGAAGTCCATGGGGCCGACCACATTGGGGAAGCAAAGATTAAAAAAAAAAAAAAAAAAAAGAGAGACGACTGGTTCTTCTTTATGGAGAGAATGCTCCAGGAACTCAGGTCAGATCTATGCAATCCCAGTGGGTCTGAGCATGAAGCTTGACATGCGAAATGAGATGCGTCTTTGATTAGGCTGATGTAGCATAGTCAAGGTTCTTGTGTGCTGCTATAGTTACATAGTAATATTGAGAAGATGCGCTGCGCACCTTATTATTATCGAAGTGGTACTACTAAGTAAAACATCCGCGGAAGAACCCATCCCGCCTTGGCCGGGAAAAAGGGACCCTTCGAATTTAGCCTTGACAGTGATGAACGCCTTGTTTCGCGCACCCTTCCTTGTCAATGTTTCCTCTTATGATCACCGCCAAGTTCCCGTGACAGCCATTGTATGTTCGATGCAATATAAACCCGGCCCAGTCACCCGGGTCACCAACTCCACCACCCCCTGAACGCAGCCCGTACGCGACCAATGCCGAGTCTTGTCAAATTGTGTAAGGGTCGAGCTTGGCTCTTGGAATTCGACTTCACACATATGATTTAGTGTAGAATATACTTTGGTAACGTCTTCAGAGTAAGATGAGTTTTTTATGTAACGGGCCCCTTGGGTGCGGAGCCATGGTCTCCGAGCCGTACGTCAAATATGTTTATTCAGCCCATTTAAATAGCACTATAGCAGCCTTCATTACTTTACCAGAAAATCACGGTTTGTTACACAGGGAACGAAAAGGGAACAGGCTCGTGAGATTCAGACATCGTCCTGTCCGACGACTGTAAGGAAGAAAAAAAAAGGATGCGCTTCCTCGAAGTCCTGCTTGGCGCTGCGGCCGTTTGTTCGGTTCTCGCCGCGCCAGCTGCACAGGATGCCACCCGTACCACGCCCGCGAGCACCACCAAGCCGAAAAGGAAGAGCAAGTTCCAGTTCACAGGTGTGAACGAATCTGGCGCCGAGTTTGGTCAAGGGTCTATTCCGGGACAGTTGAACAAAGATTATACGTGGCCGGCCGAGTCGTCAATTGATGTGAGTGCTCTCTCTGTCCCCAGTGCCCGGGCCACACTCGACGGGCACGAAACGGCTTGCGTGTAGGTATAGCAATATATTGATGGTTCTCATGTGCACAGACATTGATCGGCAAGGGCTTCAATATCTTCCGGATCCCTATTCTGATGTATGTGTTCCTTTAATTTACATGAGGCCCAGTTCAACGCGTCCATGCTGAACTTTGGTTAGGGAACGTGCTATCCCTTCCCAGCTTACGGGGAGCATCAACGAAACATACTTCTCAGGCTTGACTGATGTGAGTCTGATCCCTCCCCAAATGAATTCGAATGTAATTTCTGATGGAATTTGCAGATTGTCAGCTACATTACCGGGAAGTGAGTCTTTGCCTCATCTACCGAAGTGGGAGTCAAGTAAATCGGCAAAGATATGATCTGACCCAAACACATATAGGGGCGCCTATGCCATCGTGGATCCTCACAATTTTGGTAAGATTTCTTGATACAACGAATTTCAATCATGTAGCACAAGGGCCAGTAGCATTGACTCACACGGGACTGCCCAGGTCGGTATTATGGCAATGTGATCAGCGACACGTCTGGCTTTGAATCGTGGTGGAAGACGGTGGCTTCTCGCTTTGCTTCCAACGACCTCGTTATTTTCGACACCAATAACGAGTATCACGACATGGACAACACCCTCGTTGGTCAGCTCAACCAGGCCGCCATCAACGGTATCCGTGCCGCTGGTGCGACGTCGCAGTACATCTTTGTCGAAGGGAATTCCTATTCTGGAGCGTGGACATGGGTACGTTACCTCATTAAACCTAACCCACCACCATGGATACATCCTCTCCTCTTCACTGCCCTTTTGTCTCTTTTTCTCTTCTTTTGCCATCACCAACTAAAACTACATTTCGCCTCACACGAAAGCTGCCTTTTTACTTACCTATCGCTCTTTGACAGGTCTCCAGCGGCACGTCCACCGCCATGGCCACACTGACCGACTCAGCCGGCACCGACGGCTCTCTGCTCGTCTACGAGATGCACCAGTACCTCGACAGCGACGGCTCCGGCACGAGCAGCACGTGCGTCAACTCGACCATCGGCCAGAGCCGCGTGACCGCCGCCACCGAGTGGCTCAAGCAGAACGGCAAGCGCGGCATCCTGGGCGAGACGGCCGGCGGGGCGAATTCTGTGTGCACCGAGGCGCTCACGGGCATGCTGCAGTACATGGAGGACAATAGCGATGTCTGGGACGGTTGGCTCTGGTGGGGTGGTGGTCCATGGTGGGGGGACTACATTTTCAGCATGGAGCCGCCGAGTGGCATTGGATATACTGGCGTGTTGCCCAGTATTACTCCGTTTATTTGATTCGAGGTATTTGGTATGATTCATTCAGAACAATACATGTACATACATACGTTACATATGGGACATATATCACGTCAAGCAACATTATCATATAAGAGAAGTTCCGTACTATTAGCATAAAGTCCAATGTCCTGTACTGTACTGCTCCCTTGAAGAGTATTGACGTAGGATATCATATATGAGAACACAACGTATTATAATGAAGTATTCAATAAGAGGTAGCAATCAAGTCTAAAATAATGTTATTTTCTAGTAGGAGTGTTGTGGTGCCGTAGTTCCTCACTCGGCCGGCCCCCCGGCCCCAGTCCCCGGCGCGGGTTTGTGGTCCGTGCACTTTCCCGCCGCCGATCCCCGAAAGACGCCAAAGCATCACCCAAAAAGTCTCCCGCCTTCTCAACCTGCTCCTCCTCCTTCCACCTACCACTGCGCATCCGCGGGCAACCCATCACAAAATGCAGCCAACACGGGCATTACTAGGCCGGCGGTCAGTCTGGAAAGGTAATTCATCCCCGTCATTCCTCCTCTCTCTCTCGCGCGAGCGCAAAGCTAACATCCAGAACTTGCACAGGACCGAATATCGTCCCGTAAATCCCCTCCCTCCCCCATATCTCCCCACGCATTCGGTACTTGCGCGCGCAAAATTAAAACAAAGGCATTAACAAATTTCCACAAAAAGCTTCGCTATCGTTCGCCCCAGGGAGGGTACCTACACACCGCCGATCCGCACCCAGGCGCGCTCCGCGACGATCCTGCCCAACTTTGTCGGGCTGACATTTGAGGTGTACAATGGGAAAGTGTACCATCCTGTGACCATCACGGAGGACATGGTGGGACATAAACTAGGGGAGTTCTCTGTGTACGTATTTGCTTTGATGGCAAGTGGGCGCTGATATGGAGGAGTGTGTGTGTAGCTAATTGCAAGGCGTTTCTAGGACGAGGAAGGCGTTTATCTACGACAAATGAGCGATGCGCGCTGTGATGGGGAAAAGGCTTGGGAGGATTTTTGGAGGATGGGGATGTTGGATTTATGACTTGGGGGCTATGAGAGGAGCCCTGTATCTGGACGGCTAGCACAGCTGTGACTTTTGAGATTGAGAAGACGTGCGTGGCTTGGAGAATGGAGGAATGGAATCGCTTCGAAGAGGCTAGGGACGCAAGTCGTTGCCTTCATTACCTTCACGGATCCACAGATTGGCGCGCATAGCAATCATGCGATTTAGTTCAAGAGCTGGGGATTGCTAGGCCAACACAGCTCGTTGCCACTGAGCGATTGGCGCCATTGTGCAAATGAAATTCAGCTTTTAGAATTCTGTAGACCTGTTTGATCTAGCGATGGTTCAACCTTCCACAGCATCGTCGCAAGAGGCGATATCGCCTGTCCTGAACGCCATATCCACCCTGCCCTGAAACGCCGTAAGTAAATGGACTCCTCCCACCCTCTGAGCCATCAGTTCAAGCAAGTGCCTGGGAAAGCCCGACAACAATCAAGCGTCCCACTCGTATGGTCTCCAACGCATCGCAGTGGTGCACCGTATAGAGATGGGACCTGAATATCACACCAACCCCCATATCCCACATGCCGCCGATGCCCCCAACGCAACATGGCGCAATCCCTAGAATTGCACAGCCAGTCCTTCCCGGCAACCCCCTTAGCGATAAAACTCGCTCCTCTTCACATTAACTCCATACTCCCCAACCGCCATACCCAGATCCTCCATCCCCAACACCGTACGATTCTGACTCCCACCCTGACCACCGCCACCATACCCGGCGCGCTGAATCCCCAACAGCTGCTGACCCGGCGGATTCACGCCCACTGCCTTGCCGCCCGGCGCGCCCGCGCCAGGCATACCAGCGCCCGGTCCTGCGCCCGGAATCGGGTAGCCGGCCGCGGCCATCGGATTGTTGGCGGCGGAGGAGTTGCTCGCACGGATCCGGCTGTACTGGTACGCGTCGGCGGCGATGTCGGCGACGAACTTTTGCGTCGCGAGGGCTAGCAGGCGCGCGAGACGTGGGTCGGTTTGTGGTGGTGGGGGGAGGCCGGATCGGGTCATGTAGTAGGCTGTCACACCTTCGGGGATCTAAAAAGAGTTGGGCAAGAGGGGGTTAACGAACACGTATTTTGCCAAAACAGCTAGGGGATTTTCGGGGAAAAGGCAAGTAAGGAGAGAGAGGGTGTATGAGAACGTACGATGGGAGCGTAGTCGTCGATCTTGGAGAGGAACTCTCGCAGCGAGGTGTCCTTGCGCGTCGGCAGGCGTGGGTCGACGAGGGGGGCATAGGCTGTCTCTTCCTCGGCGGGTTGTTGAGGGTTTTGAGAGGCGTCCGCTGGTGCGACGGGGTCTTGAGGGGGTTGTTGCGACGCCATCTTGTGATGAATTGATGGCTTGTCGAAAAGGTGGATGTTGGAAGGATAGAGAGAGATGGCGCGAAAGACAATCGCGAGTCGCTCAAATGCGACGGGATGTAGTTGCCGATGCTGATGTAACAGTGGGTACGTACTAGGGCCAGGGGGAATTGGACCAGGGGCGGGGTTAGGGTACGAGAGTTCACCTTGTGTATGTACTGTCTGTTGTGTCCAAGTGATTGAAAAGCCTAATAAAGGCTTCTTGATGCCATCGACAAGGGCCTGTACGCCCTAAATCGTGGCGCTGTCGGCCAGAACGAAGATGGCTTGCGCGCCGGCAGGGAGGTTAGGCATGCTGTTGCTGATTACAGCTGCTTTTTCCTTCATGACAATACGTACTTACAACTGTGCCGTCCCATTACTCTCCCCACCTCCCGGAATGTTCTCATGCAATAAAAGAAGTATTTCAAACTAATATTCACATAGTATATAGTAAGCAACAATGGTCACGACAACATGTACGACCATACCTGGTGGAAAACTTGGGATCCCGTCCGCTCTCCCCTAAATAAGCCACCAAGGGCTGGATTAGTAGTTAAGTGGGTGACCATTAGCGAATACCCGGTGTTGTACATTTTTGCTTATTGGCCCTTTCTCCCCTTTCCCCATCTCCATTAATTCTGGAACACTTCCATTTTCGCTGCGCATTTATAAAGCAGTCGGTCGGTCGTTTATGACAAAAGTGATCTGGCGGACGTTTGATTGGGGGAGAATGCTCTAGGCTTGTGCCGGCTTGCTGGCTGGATACAAGGGGTCTCAGACAGCACTCAGGCAGCATGTGACGGGATCCAATGCTGCAAGGAAATAAAAGATAGACTAAAATAAACACTCCTGCGCAATTAGGAGAATGGTATGCAAGTTTTTGAGAATGTGCTCCCTACCAAAACACCATGCAAAATTTATTTCCTGTGTACATGGCAAGCAGTTGGAACATCAGCTGGAGGCCTTCAGACCGCGATCACGATGGTGATAGAGCAGCTTCCATATCTACCCAAATCAGGCCTACGGCAGGAAATCAGTCTCACACACAGAGGGGTTGGATCAATTTATTCTGCAGGTGATAAAGGTAGCTTTGGTAGTCAAGGCTACTTGTGTGCATTACCTAACGATGTAAAGTTAAGTAATTTGTGTGCTACAGCACAGCCCCAATATCATCAAGAAACATCACCAGGTCTCGCTGGGTATTGCTCCTAGTATGCACAACATCTGAAGTCCGAAGCCAGCCAGACATAGAGTGCTCCTCATCCGAGATGATCTCTAAAACCAGCGACATGTCAAGCTGTATTTCCGTAAACGCCCAAATTGTAGGTAGACTCCCCTAAAGTTTCTCCCAGCACCATCGTTTAACGCCAGCATACTCATTCAACGGCGACTATTCCTCGCCGGCACGACTGGCTCAAATCCGTCATCATCATCATCATCATCATCGTCATCGTCAATCTCATCATCACTGATAGTGAGAGCCTTACGAGTCTGAATGACACGTGAGCTCGCTGGACGCTGAGACTGCGAGAAGTTGAGCGTCGACTGGCGCCCCTTGGTCGCAGCCGGCTTAGCAGCTGCACGGGACGTGCTCGCTCGTGCTTTGGTCGTCTTTGTGGCTTTTGCAGGGGCGGCCTTAGCAGCAGTTCGAGCCCCGCGCTTGGGAGGAGCAGGCGGCTCTTCGTCATCGTCGTTGAAGTCGTCTAGCGACATGACATCCACTTGGGCCGCCGCTTCGTCTTCCTCGTCGTCGCTATCAATAATGAATCCACCTTTCTTTGGTCGAGCGCGGGCGGCTGGCTTCGGAGCAGGAGTTGCCTTCTTCGCCGCTCCACTTCGACCGCCACCCTTGGCTGCGGCACCTCGCTTGGCTGCAGGCTTTGCGGCAGAGGCGTCCGCGAACGGGTCCGTGTCGGAAATGTTGCCCACAAACATGGAGTCGTCGCCCATGTCTACATCTACATCGCCGGTACTCCGCCTGGCCTGACTCTTGGGCTGGGGAATCTCGACCCAGCGACCAGGTATATCGGGATTGTCCCAAGGACCCTCTTTGTCTGAGTCGTAGTCTTCCGGCTGCGGTAGGAGCTTCGTCTTTGGTACCCACTTGCCTTCAGATCTGGCCCACCGCTCTTGAAGAGCCTCCCTGGCTCGCTCGATGTTCTCATCCAGATCATCCAGAGAGTTGTCATCGAGATTCGCAAGATACTTCACAGACTTGCTGAGACTCTCATTGATGAAAGCATCCATGGTGGCCTTGTCGCCTTTGTCGACGTAGGCCATGAGTGCATCCTCAAACTGGTTCTGCGGCAGGACCTTCAGGGCGCTGTCTTGCAAAAACTCTCGAACGAGCGTGTCGATTCGAAGCGTGCCTTCGTTCTCGATGGCTTCCTGAATAGCGTCTGGCAGCTTTACGTCCGCGTTCGCGTGCTCTAATCCCCTTTAGCCAAGTCCAGATCCTGTCATTGCGGGTGGGCAGTGACTCACTTGCTGCCGTCTTCTTCCGGTAAAACTGAACCACGTCGGTTACGTTGGCCACCTTCCCGACGAAGCGATTGGAAAACCGCTGCGGATTCTCGATGTCGAAGTTGCCACCCTCTTCAGCGCTGTAGTCTACCTTGAGGCGGATCAGCGGTAGCGGTCGCTCATCCTCCGGAATTGCATCAGGACCATCCTGCGTAGACAGCCACTCCTCGTTGGCCTCTTGGATCATCTCTTCAACAACCGGGATGAGCTTCAAAGTTATGGCTTGTCGATTGTCTTTTTGGAATTGCAACTTCTTGAAAGCGGGCTCGGTTCTGAGTGAGATGTCTCTGTGTGCGAAAGGGCGAACAGTCTTCAGAGGGATTGCCTCGGACTTGAACTCATCACCTGTGATGCTGACGATGGCGATGTGTTTCCTTTCGGACTCTCCGGCACCGAGGGACGTAGCGACAGAAGACCCGGGCTGCATAACGTGAAAGCCGGTCTCTGGATTCAGCAACGGCTCAATCTGGCAGTCGTGCTCATGACCCCAGACGACGAGGTCCATCCAATCCGGCAACACGTTCTCGGGTAGATAGCTTGTGGAGGTGTGTGGTGTGTGATTCTGATGAACCGTGAGGAGGTTGAAGAACTTTCCCTCGTCATCAGGTGGACGATAGAATGTGACATGCTTGTCTCTGAAAGTGCGGAACAAACGCTCATCTCGCACATTGCTGATGCCGTAGAGGGCGAGCTTGGTCTCACCCTTTTGGAGCAAGACTGGCTTGACATGGATGTCATTGGCTTTCGGGTTTTTGCCAAAGTAATTCACCAAGCCAGCCACCTGGAGTAGATCGAGGGAGCTGTAGTGACCTTCGCCGCTGGGATCGTCGTGATTGCCATGGATGGAGAAGACAGGAAGACAGATGTTCATGTCGGGGTCCTCATAGTTGACACGGGAGAATGCGCCGTCGAAGACCTCATTGGCGTCGCTGAGGAATTCCAGCTGAACAGGTTTTGGCCCAAGGCAATTCCTGCGAAGAGACCGCATCACTTGGTACATGGACTTGCGCGAGGGTTTGTTTTCATGGAATAGATCACCGCCAAGTAAGACCATATCGACCTGGTTGAGTATCAACACCTCGTATGAACCTCGGCAAGTGTATCTCGGTCAACTACTCACTTCTTGGTCCTTGGCAATAGTCATGATCTCGTCAAAGGTCTTCCAGGCGTCATCCATGCGGATGGGGTTCTTTTCCTCGTAACCGACATGATTGTCGGTAGCGACAAGAACCCTGATAGTGTTCGCGCCATTATCGCGTCCTGGAACGGCTCGCGGTCAGTTTGCCAACGCAACGATGAGACGAACCCATAAGAGGAGCAAGCGAACCTGAAGCAATGGGCATCCTGACCAACTTCTCTCCTTACAGGAGGCGACTGTTGTGGCTCAAATTTTCAGATGGAATGCATCGGGGTTGGGAGAGGATGCGAAGGACGAGAATAGGGCCTCAAACGAATGGGAGTGGGTGCTGGAGCTTTAAGTGGCACGCGTAGCAAGGTGGGGTTTCTTTCAGGCAGTCGCGTCAGACAAAAGAGCCGAAAGGATGCACGGACCACCTCGCGAAGTCTCAAAGTCACGAAGTCACATGCTGCCTGTGCAGAAAGAAAGGAAGAGAGGAAGAGTGCATGGTTTACACCTGCGCCACACTTCACCACAACTACTTGCACCGCCACATATTACCTCACACCGCCACAGCAACATCAACAACAACAGCAGCAAGGATGTTTGATCACTTTGGCAATGATCAATGGAAGCAAAGCAGGTAAGAACAACTGAATTACATTATATTGGCCAGCACTTCCATAGGTATATATCGCTTGAGCACCCGCTACTCTACTACTTGCAGAGCTGCTGAGGCCGAGCGCAGACGGGCCGCGGGGCAGAACGTTGAAGGTCAGACCAAGGCTGAAGGCTGAGGCTCAAGGCGGTGCTGAGCAACACCCTATTCTCGACACTCACCCTACTCCTGTCCCCGGCTTTCATATTCGTAAGGACGAGGCTCGAGCTCTTGACTCCCCAGTAAGCTCTCCCTCTACACATGAGATCAATTTGCTAGAGCTAAGTCCGTTCACAGACTCAGAGGCCTCGGAAGACCAAAGTCGTTGGCGACTACGTTTCGGCTTCAGAAACCCCCCCTTTGACTATCACTTGTTTCACAAGTGAGTGGAAGACATGTAGTCTGGGATTTGAAACAGGTATATTAACAATGACGACAGGCACTGCTAGCGTCGCCAGCAATGAGCATGAACTCGATTGACGAGATCCTCCATTTCCACGACGCCCGGGAGCACTTTGAGGATGTCGACGACGACGAGGACATGGTGGGCGAGGAGAGTGAGGGCCAGATGGGCTTCGGAGGAAGTGATGGTGAGGAGACCGACGAGCTGGACGAGGACGGCGTGCCCAAGACTCCCTTCAACCACATTGCCATGGGCCTCAAGGAGATCAACGGCCTGGCTCACTTCCGCGTCAGCTCCTTCAAACCGGGCAATGGCGTCGAGGAGCTGGTCAACGACGACATCGACCGGTACTGGCAGTATGTTTCATCCCCATCTTTGAGTTCATCTCGTCTCCCATCCTTCCCCACACAACGGCCCGCCCGGCCCGGCCTGGCCTACAACCTTTTCATCGGCTAATTCCACCCCCCAGGTCCGACGGTGTCCAGCCTCACCGCATGACCATCTCCTTTGTAAAGCGTGTCGAGATACGTGCCCTGCGCTTCTACGTCGACTACGCACAAGACGAGTCCTACACGCCCATACGCATTAATTGGGTCGCTGGTACATCCCTACACGACTTGCTGCCCTTTGCCACCTCGCAGCTCCAGAGCCCGGCCGGCTGGATCGACGTCCCTCTGACGGGTGCCGGTGGCGGTGAGGATGGCAACAGTCTCATGGCCTACATCGTGCAGATGCAAATTGTCGAAAATCATCAGAACGGCAAGGACACGCACATCCGGGGCGTCAAGATCTATGGTTTTGATGACCAGCTGCGCGCGGCGGGCGCGACTGGAATGGGTGTCTGCCAGGAGGCGGTCGGCAACAAGGCGGCATTCAGGGTCGATGAGAGCAAGGATGCGGAAGAGAACGAAAAGGCCCTGATGGAGCACGTGCGGAGCTTGGAGTTTGAGAAGGAGTTCCGCTCTGGAGATCCTTCGGGAACGGCTTCGACCCTGGACTTTATGGAGGATCCTGTCATTCGCTAGAGTTCTTTCCGTTTGGTGTGGGGTGGCTTTTTCTCACGGAGTAAGAGGAGTTCATCGGCACGGGACCTGGGAAAGGTTGTTCATAATGATACCCATTGCATCACATGGTGGAGGCCTGGATTTTGGGCGGATGGTCAGTCAAGGGCTCAATCAATATTGGCTTGTTTCAATGTTACTTCTTTAATTGAAAACTTCTTGCAGGCTTCGAAGTTCTCTCTGTAGCCTACTAGAGTTTCCTATCGTTTGACTGTAGCACAGCTCCAATATACTGGCCACTTTTAGTCGTTCGAACCCGAAATCACGGATCACACAGACTTGTTGCAACCTGTGTGCGGATTCTCGAGCATGTCGTCAATCTGGTTCCGATTCTCAACCAGAGCCTATCTGTCTTCATATGTAAGAAGGTCCCTTCCTCAAAATGCCACTGCTGTATTGCTCTTCCGAGGAAACTAAGGAGGCATAAGCAGACCTTTCCTGTTTCTGAACAAGGCAAGGTCACAATCTGGCAGTTGCAAAGGAAACCATCTATTAATCGAAAAGGTAAACAACCAAGGCGGCTGGCCATGTTTAGTACATGTGTCCACTTGCGGGAAGAAGAGGTTTCACTGATACAGGTGGGACACTCGTTACACCAGCAAAAATGAGCCCAGTTGAACAGGCCTCTACGTCGTTTGGCCATATAGATATAACAATCGTCCAACAGTTCTTTAGAACTTCCAACGCAGAATACCTACCCTTCTGTGTTATTCTTATAGACGTAAAACTTTTTCATAATCCCAAATCATATACCTTGATGGCCTTGGGTCCTCCACAACGTCATGAGTCGATTCGGCGCAGAGAACTTCAGTAGAAAAGCGTTCTGCTGCATATTACTGTAGCATCAATCTTATTTGCCACGGGTTGATACATCCTGTTAGGGCGATGGCTACAAAGATTAAATTCATTACCTGTTGAATATACCCATTGTTTGTGGTGGAGGTTAAGAACTCAGAACATGAGCAAACTCTGAAACCGATCCCAATGGATTCTGTAAAGACTATTTGTAGAAAGTGACTACCATTCTTGGCATGTATCTACCTGGCTTGCTGCACACGGCACGTCCACATGCTATAATGCAACCTGAAACTGAGACTACACGTTAAACTCTGACTTGAATCTTGAACTCTGTGCGGACTTCCCCTCCAAATCTCATAATTCTAAAGGTTAAATGAGCCTTGGCACCATCATCTTTGGTTCAAATCTGCAAAAGAACAAAAAAGGCCTTCACAGTTACATTCATGCACGCATTTCTGAGGTTGGTGAAACACACATTGTAAAGTAGCTTGGCATTGCGGAATTCCTTTTTACAGTGATTCTATGCGCTGTATCAGTGTTTTGAAATCCTATTGTGGAATAGTTCATTTGTGCCAGTACATAGCATTCCAGTTTTCGCATGTTCCCCCGTTTTCATTGGATCGCTTATAGCCAGGCTAAGCCAGCTGTTAGATTCCTCCTACATATACGCATGCAGCCAAACGGCCAGAACGGGTCCAAGGATTCGGGACTCTTTAAAATAGTCAAAGTTTAAGGGAAGGAAACATCGCCACATCCAAGAAGACCTTGTAATCTGTGTCTGATATGGTCCAGAGCTCCGGGCTTCCCCAAATACTAATCCACATACAGCCCCTACTTAGATATAAAATGACCATGACATACATCTGTAGGCGCTGTCCGTGAGTCTGCTGTGATGGGAGATTCCGAGTTGCAAATTATTTCACAATGCGGTTCACGTATAAAACCTGTGGGTCGTTCTATTCCAGTTGGATATCCGACTTGAGCTCGAGAAATTCAGTACAGCTTCGCCATCAGATCCATCCAAACAAGCCAGGACAGAACTTGAAGGGAGGGCATAACTCAGCTAGATTCCTTGCCACAATGTCAGCCACTCAGACCAGCACCACCACCAACAACATCAACAACAATGGCGGGGCCCCCCGCGTATCCCCACCAGAAACGTCCTTCAAAGCGCGTACGGGCATGGGACGTTTCTTCGCCGGCGAAGATGCGTCGGCCGTGTACGAAGCCGCCGAACGACTGACCGGCCCCGTGGCCACGCCGCTGGTGGAACACGCCGGCCTGACCAAGAGCAAGAACATCATGACCACACGTCGTCATCCCATCCAGGTGCTCGACATGGCTTGCGGCACGGGTGTCGTTTCGGCACACCTTCACCAGGCTCTCAAAGCCTTGGGCCCCGAGGCGCAGAAGAACGTGCAGCTTACTTGTGCGGATATTTCAGAGTCGCAGATTGATCATGTTCGTCAGCGCATCCAGACGCAAGGGTGGAAGAACACGATCGCTGTGCAGACCAACGCAGAGGTATATTTTTGTTTTGTTTTTGTTTTGCTTTTTATGCTCGAGAACCGACGGGATGGCGTAACTCTTGAGGAAGAAGACTGATCATGACCCGGTTTTTCCGACAGAATACTGCGCTCCCTGATAACAACTTCGACGTAATCATGATTGGCATGGCTCTCATGCTCATTCCTGACCCCCGTTCAACAGTCAGAGGTAAGATCTACCTCCCTCACAACGACTTTTTGTGTTGCCTTGCCCGCAAACAATACCTACTGACACGTTATCCATCTCTTTTACAGAGTGTTTTCGCATGCTCAAACCCTCCGGAACATTCGCCACCTCCACCTGGCTCGTTGAAGGCTGGGTGCCCGACACCCGAGACGCCATCGCCGCCGCGAACCTACCAGGCAACCCGCCCTGGCCACAGTCCTCAGACGAGCTGGTCGCCGCCTGGGCCATGGGACCCTGGCACTCGCCGGCCTTTGTCGAGTCCATGTACAGAGCGGCGGGCTACGTCGACGTCAAGACCGACGTCGTGACGCGCCACATTGAGATGCACGATGCGGACGACTTCAACTTTATTTTCCGCGCGTTTGTGCGCGTCGTGACGGATGTCTATTGGACGCAGAAGCAGCGTGAGGAGTGTCTGCCGCTGGTGCCGGCGGCGTTCAAACAGTTCCTGGAGAGCAAGTATGGGGTCGGCAAGGGGTTTACCGTCGAGAGGACTAGTATCATGGCAAGTGGGCGCAAGCCTTGAATAATAAGGAGACGGTGTGCTTCGGGCTCAAAGAGGGATAATCGGTCATCATCCAGCAGTGTGTGTTCGAAACATGTAGAATGGTACTGATGTATTTCGCATCCAAAGTTCTACAGCACATAGACGTGAATAGCATATGACGGCAAGAATTCCTTATTGACCATAGTACAGTCCGTAAATACATAGTGTGTAGTGGTGACATGCCGGGGCACCGGCGCCGAGCCTGGGTGCCGATCACGGCCCCTCCCGAGAACAGGGGGTAAGCTCCTCATGGCACAGCATGCTGCAATTACTCTATGTTCTCTCGCTCCACTCCATTCGAGTAACAGACATCACAGACTAGACCTCTGACGCGCCATAGAGGACACCATGCCCGGCTCCTCGGAGCCATCTACAGACTCCCCAAACATGCTCCCACGCTTACAATCCGCCTTGCGCGCCTTCCAAGCCTCCCAAAAAGCGTTCGCGCTCATACCTGACACCGCCACCGCACCCCGAAAATGCAACACCCTCATCATCCTCGACTCGTCCTTTAACCCGCCCACCATCGCCCACATGGCCATGGCGACCTCTGCGCTGCATAATCTTCGCACACAACGCGACATCGCGGGGCGACTCAAGGGCGGCGACGCTGCCGCCGCCAAAACCTCCAAGCAGCAAAGCAGCGACGACAACGATGGTGTTCGGCTGCTATTATTGCTGGCCGTCAATAATGCCGACAAAGCTCCCAAGCCGGCAAGTTTCGAGCAGAGGTTGTTGTTGATGCAGCATTTTGCAGCAGACATTCAGCGTGCATGGCGGGAAGCGCGAGCAGAGGACGCCGAGGACGAGCTGCCCGTGGATATCGGGCTCACGACACATCCGTACTTCCACGACAAGTCCGCCGCCATTGCCGCCTCCCCCGAGTATAGCTTTGCCCCCTCGAGTAGCGAGCAGGTCTTCCTCGCGGGCTACGATACACTCATCCGTATATTCAACCCCAAGTACTACACTGCTGCCGCTGAGGCGCCCGACGACAGGACGACGACGACGCCTATGCAAGTTGCGCTCGACCCCTTCCTTTCGCGAGCACGGCTGCGCATCACGATGCGGACGGACGCGGAGTGGGGCGGGCGCGCAGAGCAAGAGCAGTTTGCGGACAGCCTGTCGAATGGGGACGAGCTGGAGAGGGTTGGCGGCCGGCGCGAATGGGCGACGCGGGTCGAGCTGGTCGAGGGAGTGGAGGGATCGGATGGGCTAGTGTTGAGTAGTACAGAGACGAGAGCGGCGGTCGAGAAGGAGGACTGGGAGCGGTTGAGGAGGTTGGTTTCGCCGGGTGTGGCGGGGGCGATCGAGAGAAAGGAGGTGGAATGGTAGCAGTGTGTTGAGGCTGGAATACCTACATAGCTTGCGATGCATTGTGCGACCTGATTCATCACTGTTAAGTTGTCCAGGACGATGGCGCAACTTGATTAGACTGCGCTTGCCAACAGCGCGTCACCGGCCTGACGACGTCGCGTCCTCACGCCAACGTAGATTGCTGCTCGAGTCGTGGTATCAAAGATGCATCGCGCGAAGAGCACAACCTATGTGTAGCTGTCGTAGTAGGCAGCAACACAAAGCTTGCGAACGATGCGCGACGAGGTTGCAGGACGAGGATGCAGGCTGCGCCCAGCTTATGACAATGTTTCTACATGTATGCTGAACGTCCCAAATTGTGACAGAGAGCGTCGTGATTTTGTCGCATTGGCGGGACACATGGTGATGGCGTCAAGGGAAAAATAGGTGAGGCAGCATCGTGAGCCAAGCCAGACCAAACGCAGCGTCGAGTAGCAGCAGACGGTCGCGATGGAGAGCAGCAAGCTTCGATGGCATACAGCTTGTGCCAAGTATAGACAGCGCGCGTGGCGAGCTGGAATGATCAATTTAAACAGCTGCTCCGTTAATAAACCCCAGCGCGACACTTGTGATCTGCTATACAAAGTCGTGGCCAAGACTCATCTGCAAAACCTCACCACGAATAAAGGCATTCTGCACGCGTGTGTACGTCAGGGTGGCCTGACTGTGGTGTTCAAGCTAACATAATGCAGACGGACGGGTACGCCCATCCGCAATGGACTGCCGCGCCATGAGTATAGTCGACATGGAGGAAAGAATGTCGGGAAATTTCTTCTTCGCGACCCAAGGCAAGCTTGTGTGCACAATGAAAAAAAGAAAAAAAGGCCGGTCAGTCTTCCATCGACACCCACCCTGCCCAAGCGCCCGAAGGCAAGACCTTGAGAAAATCAGGGTAGAGATCATCACCACTCCCTATACAGCCACCCTTCGCCCACCGAAGCAGGGAAAAGCGACCGCCACCTTTTCAGGCAGATCGGGAGTAAGATTGGTTTTTCACCCTAGGGTGTCGAGGATTTTTGGTCATCTTCCCGGGTAGGTTCTGTAGCTATGTTGGGAAACATAGAAGAAAGGACGATACCTATAGAAATGATTCTTTAGAGTATTGTCGACATAGAGAAAAGAAAAAAGAAAAACGAGCAAAAGGGAGGGAGAGAAGGCCAGTATATATAGACAATTGTGGCGTGCACGGGCCTCGTCCATGTGCGCGCCACCGCTTTCTATATTCGGGCCGGCGCTAGCGTGCCACCCGGCAGAACAGAAAATTTTCAATGTCAGCTCCACTTGCCGTGAAGTTTTTGCGCGACAACTTTTTTCAAATGGACCCATTCCCGCCAATCCCGACTGGGGTCAGCAATCCAAAGAAGAACAGGCCAATAAACGCATTTGGTTATGTCAAAGTATCAAAATCCTGTGTCAGTGAATGCCGCCCAAGCGAGCAGTCACGGCTCCCCCGAGAACAGCGGAGTCTTGCGCGGGTCACATGTACCGGCGGACCGGACGCGTCTAGCGCGCGTTTACTGATCGCAACTTCGCACACCCCATCAACCACACAGCGAATTTGGCTTACCAAAGAGCATGCTCTCCTTGAGAAGTTGTTCATGCTCTCTGGTGGGTCATGTTCATGTCTCCTCACCACCCAGTGGGGCCATGAATTTCGGCTCTCCCGCTGCCAAATTCTTTTGAGGACTTCGGGCCGATCTGGTACACGCTCGTGGACCACCATTCAGACACTCAACAAGCTGGAACACATAGAGCGCTTCAACATCGTGTGACACAACAAGCATCAGGTTTCATGGTCTAGTTGGTTATGACATGAGCTTAACACGCTCAGGGTCCGCGGTTCGAGCCCGCGTGAAATCATTGCTTTTGTTTTCTTTTTTTTGTGTTTCTATCCTTTATACCTCCCGCCCTTTCTTCGGCCTGAAGCGAGCCTAGTTGAGACATATCCTTCCACTTTCAAACTAGTAATACCGTTATTCTCCCTTAGTTGATAACCTACTCTAAACAATGAACGAATGGGTCATTTGATCGAGGACAGTGTGTCCTGCACCTTTCGTAGCCTGGTCCTTGGTAACCCGAATAGTGCTACATTGAAAGATCCAGGAAGAATGATGTAGATCCTGCTCGTCACTGTTTGCGCAATACCTTTCCGTCCGACCTGACTGGTCGAGGAGCTAGTAAACTTCACATCTTCCAACAGATCGGAAGTTTCTTGTCTCGTCATTGACTTGCTGCTCTAAAAGTATGTGGTTTGAGACTGGACGCGAATTGAGCAGCACGCTCCGGCTCAGGACATAATCTTGAATTGGGTGACTTCATTTATTAGTAAACCATTGGCGGCTTCAATCTCCCAATGCTATCGGGGTCACTGGTTTTTGATGCTCACTTTCTTGTTGGTATTAAGAAAGGATAGCTAGTAAATCTACGCATTTATGGTTATTAATTCGGCCGCCCATAACGAATGACCAATTTTTTCAACCATGCACCTGCACTCTATCCATTTTCCTAGTGGCTGTGAGTCCGAGGCCACACCACCTCAACGGACGACCGAAGGAAAACAAAAAGGGGAGAAAATAAACAGCTACCAAGAAAAGGGGAAATACTAAAGGGGGAAAAGCGATGGACCCCTCAAAAGAATGTATGCCCTCAAAATTTACCCACACGCCCCCGTCCTCTACCTCCCAGCAAGGAAAGAAACCAGAACCACGTGCGTCCATCATCCACCATCCGCCCATCGGCCTGTATTCCACTAGTCACCGTTCAGCCAGAATCAATAGGTGTCGGTACGGCGTGCAGCGGGTTTGCACTCGACCTTGTTACTTGTTCGTATTCCCGTGGGGGATTCTGGCTTCTTGCTTATCCAGGAGAGACAACAGGATTTGTCACCCTTTGCCCTTCGCGGTTGCCGGCGATCAGCGGTCATCGATTGATCAAGGTGCACGCGGAGGAGGTTCGGTGGAATTCCCATCCTCGGGTGGTCGAGCCTGTGTGCCAGTAGACGTGGCGGGATTCTCATCCTCGGGTCGTGGTGTCTGATCGGGGGTTGGGACTACGACCGGGGTGGAAGCAATCGTGTCGTCTAAGAATGCGTTCGTCTCCCAGGGATAGTGACGCAGTCTACTACCAAACAAAGGCTCGCAGATGTAAACCAGCGTTTGTGTGTCGCCACCCTGTTCCACGATTTTGAGGAACTTT
Source organism: Gnomoniopsis sp. IMI 355080 (assembly GCA_027946555.1). NCBI lineage: Eukaryota > Fungi > Ascomycota > Sordariomycetes > Diaporthales > Gnomoniaceae > Gnomoniopsis > Gnomoniopsis sp. IMI 355080. Next base: position 10,841 of record JAPEVC010000216.1, on the reverse strand, counting down.
GGCCATGAGACGGGGGGCTCTCGCCCAGCGGAAGAGAAGAGTAGCGTGCGTTGAATCTGGGACTTCTCTTTAACATCCAAGAGATCTGCTGTGACATCGCTCAGCGAAACCCTGTCACTGATATGCCAGGCAATCACGAAGTCGACCTTCCATACCGCGAAACTGAGCTCCCTGCGGATGCTGTCCCTCCATGTCTCGAAATCATCATGCACCCTCGGATCAGGAACGACTATGCGCGTGTTCCTCTGAGCGAAAATTGGTCCACCAACATGGCTCGGAATCAACAGCTCAGCTCTCCGAGCCTCGTCCTCCCACGCATCAGTGCATTTCTTCTCGTAACGAGACTGTCCGGGGTAATCTGGAAGCCAAATTGCTTCAAGCTTGATACGCCGTGGTGGTGCATTGTCTGACTTCTCAGCAAAGACGGGTTGCAGTTCATCCTCGCCATTTTCCGCCTGCATCCAAACAGGACCATCTGTGAGGGAAAGTTTTTCTTTGTCGTATGCCGAATCTTTCTGGCCCAGCCACTTCCTGGCGCCTCGAGCAGTAACCTCATTGAGCGCTTCAGCGCTCAAGGCTCTTCGCGCATTCTCGCTTGACGGAAGGCGTCCTCCGATGCAACCAGCCTGGCAATACTTACTCTGGGTACCAAGCTTGATTTTCGCAAAGAGCAAAAGGCTCAGCACCCGGGTGTATTTCTCAACCACATGTTCCTTCTTGCCTTTGAATTCGCGTGGACCAAGAGATGGCGCTCGGAGGTATTGGGGTTCCAAGGTGGGCAGAATGAAGTACTGTATATTTGAGACCCTGCGAACAGTGGCCTCTGCTTTCTTCCGGGCTTCCTCGGAAACGTCAATGGCATCCCTATCTGACTTCAAGGACTCCAGTGCTCGCGTGACCGTCAGGAGGGCACGGGCCAAGAAGTCGATCCGAAGTGCTCGATCCATGCTGTCGCGATCACCGTATGGCTCTTTTTCATCTTCGGAATCTTGAAATGTCTTTACAGGCTCCGAGACCGACTGATCATCCTCGTCGTCGTCCTCGTCCTCATCCGCGATGGCAATGTCCTGATCAGCGAGCTTCTTTAAAGCTTCTCCGATTTCTTTCGGTTTGAATTTGCATTCGTGGGTGTTGAGAGCTGTCTTCACCACAAGTGGCAGAATGGCCAAGTTTCGAAGCTCGTACTTATTGTCGAGGCCCAAGTACGCAGCCATCCACGTGTCATCGTATGTTTTTGTTGCGCCGTGGGTCACGATTGGCCTGGGTTTGTCCTCCCAGGTTGGCTCATCCACGCTGACCTTACAGATGGATGCAACTGCCGCCTGTCTGCGTCTCTTGGGTTTTGGAACGGGTGAACTGGACGGTGTGCATGACCCAGAAAGAGCGCCCAATTTCCTCTTGCGACCGCCGTCAAAACCCATAGGCTTTGCCATGATGTGCCTGGGAATCTGATGGGACGAGAGGCAGAGAATTTTCGGCCTTGTCTGGAAGCCACTGGTGACGGAAAGCAGAGACTTGACAGGGCCAGAGGAAATTCCCAACTATTTCGTCCTAAATGGAGGGCGAAGCGAGTTAAAAATTAGTCCAACGAGATTTGCTGCGGTTTTTGGTGATATATATTGGAAGAATGGAAATATACTTCGAGGCTGAGAGTTCTCACCCTCGTATAGGACTGGGGAGCCAAGTCAAGGGCCCGATGTGGGCATCAAGCTCGACCTTTGTCCAGCAAGGCTGAATGTGCAGGGGTAAGAATGGCCAGGCTAAACGAGCAGAAATAGGATAGGGATACCTAGGTAGCCAATGAGGCGATTGCCCGAATAGGCAATCATGGGAATATGGAGCGGACGACGGGGAATTCTCACCCTTGGTTGGCGTCTCAAAATACCAAAGATGTTAGAGAAGAAACGGAGACCACGACAGGAAATTCTCACCCTTGGTTGGCGTTTTTGAATAGGCAGGATGTAGGAGAGACAGGCAATTTTCACGCTTGGTTGTAAATTGGCGTTCTCAAATTCAAAGAATGTAAGAGAGGAAATGGAGGCGACGACAGGAAATTCTCACCCTTTGTTGGCGTTTCCGAATGAAAAGAATGCAGGAAGAATAGGAAATATTCACGCTTGGTTGGCGAGTGCAAGTGGAAAAGATGTAAAGGGAAGAAAAAGGAAAGACGACAGGAGTTTCGAGACGAAAAGAAATAGACAAATGTGATCGATATCTTGAGGAACTTACGTAAGGAGTTTCGCCCAAAGCAGTCTCTTAAAGCGGTGGCAAAAAGATGTAGAGGGAAGAAAAAGAAAAGACGACAGGAGTTTCGAGACGAAAAGAAGTAGACAAGTGAAGTTGATGTCTTGAAGAACTTACGTCAGAAGTCTTGCCCAAAGCAGTCACTCAAAGCTGTGGAAAAGAAGGCTGTAAAGGGAGGAAGAGAAAAAAATACGACAGGACGTTCGAAACGAGGAGAAATAGAGAAATGAAATTGATATTTTGAGGAACTTATGTAAAGAGTCTTGTCCAAAGCAGTCACTCAAAGCTGCGGAAAAGCTGAGGCGACGGTCACATGGGCTGAGCGCCTGCGCACAAGTCCTCCACCAAATTTGATACTCTAAATGACTAGAAGAAAAAGGTTAGATCAGTACTGAAGAAAGGGTGCTGCATCAGTTGGAGGATTGTTCTCAGGGATGAAGGTGGGCCTTGGTTGGTGATTCAAAGGCTGAAAAAAAGTTGTAGGACGTGGAAGTGGGCGATAATCCTGAGCGTGAGTCAAATTGTCAAGCCGTGGCTCAGCTGAAGGAACCTGTAGATTGAAATTGGAACGTGCTTTCAGTTGGACGAAGATTGCTATAGTTGCTTACGAAAAGAAAAAAAGAGTGGAAGAGAAAGCTGAGGAAAAATTGATGAACATGATGGGCGGCGAGAATCCTGAGGCCGTGTCAGACTTCAAAACTGTGGCCCAGCTAAAGGGACTGAAGGTTGAGAATGGGAAGGTCCATTCAGTCCGCCGAAGCTCGTTGGGTTTGCAAAAGAAGAATTTAGAGAAAGCTGAGGGCATTATTGGCGAGAATTATGCCTGTGTGGCCGTCTAGACCCAAATGAGCTCACGAAAGTATTTGTAATCGTCAAATGAATGCTGTTGAATGGAGCTAAAAGTTTCTAGAGTTGCAATGATTTTCGGTGATCGAGGAGAAAGAAGGATGTTCACAGCATGGATGGAGGTGAAGAAATTGATGTTGTGTTGGGTTGTAATCAAAGCAGGTTGCAAAATGCCATGAACTTCAATCGGGCGATGGCATACACCTGGACACCCTGCACAGCGCAAGACGATGAGTTCGAGTAATGTGTAAAAACCACCCCGAGATTTCATTGACGTTGAATGAAGCATTACAGGTACAGAATGTAGTAGCAGGCTGTCTGGGGTTGAGCGAGATGGCACTCCTAAGAAACCTCCGTATTCAAGTCGTTGGTATTTAAACCCGCCAGAGACTTGCCATGACCAGCTCTTTGCCTTGTTTCTCTTGGTGATGTGCGGCTAGTTGTCAACTTGTCCCTCAGTCCTCTTGGTAATTCTCGAATCTCCAGCGGTTTGGGCGCTGTTCGGATCCTGCTGGGAAATGTTCGAAGCTGTAAGACTGCAGTATATATCGAATCGAGGAAAATGAAATAGACGAACTCGTTGAACCTCTTCAGGATGCTCAGTCTAGTGTTGTACAGGCAAAAGATGCAGAAGACTGCAACCCATCGCTCCGGCCTCGTGTAGCGACGACATCGTGCGGTACCTTCCGGTTTACTAGGAACGGAATGCCACTGGCAGCTCGATCATGCGCGGCTTCACAGGCTGGTGCTTTTCCTGCCCTCGTCTTGCACGCTTCAACACCTCTTGCTGTGCTACCTCTCTGCTCCGGACGGCCTCTTCCGCACCAGCTTTCTCCTGCTGCCTCGCAAGCCGGTGGCAAGGCTGATCACTGGTGCTGCGAGGAGACTTCAAGTGGATGTTGAAAAATGATCTTGTCCCTGAGGAGACGAGGTGGTATTAGGTTGGTGGTGGGAAATGGAAGTTTAAAAGGAGGGTGATGGTGAGAGAAAACACTCTGGTGAGAGAAATGGACTGAAGACCAAAGCCAATTTGGTCCGGGTTCTGTTCCGGATGTCTGCATTTGTTGTTGTTCTTCTTGTTGTTGTTGATGTCAAGCAAAATATTCAATCACAAGCAAGATTAAGTGCGAATATATACACCGACAAAACAATGCCAGCCGTGTTTTGCCAACAAATTAAAAAGTTTCCATACCACTGTCAACAAGCTACAATTAGTCCGAAAGCGCCTGACGGTTTCGAAACTCTAAATCCTGAACGATCAAATCATCCATTGCTCCTGCCCACCTGCGGCTTCACACAGATAACAATGGTTCTCCCAGTGACGTTTCTTTTGGGGGCATGTCATTACCCAATAAGGAAACCTTGACAGGACCGGCACTGCCAAGCGCCCAGACAGCGGCTCTTGATCACGGTATAATCGGCCAAGAGGGTGGGAAGATGAATGGAAGAAGCAATTAGACGACGAGCATTGTGAAGACTTGTTCACATGAGCAGCACTTTGGGTCGCTACTCCCGTCATAGGATACCACGCCATCGTAACACACAGCCATCAACTCCATGCCGTGCTTCCCCTGCTTGCCATCCCGCTATCACTCGCGCAAGACTTTCCTGACTGTAGGCTGCTTACCAAGCACCAAAGTTAAGGTAATCAGACTTTGATATAATCAACCAACGTTCCTCTCCCTTTTAAGGTGCCGAGGATTTGCTCAGCTCAAGACCAGTCAACTTCCACGCTCAAAGCGATCCACGGGCTAGATGTGATCAGGTCCGAGACATCGGCCAAAACATGTAGAGCTGGAGGGCGATGTTGAGATCACAATAGCCTGATTCCTTAAGTCTGCCAACTTGATGTGCAGTATTTGATATCAGGACCATCTGCCTCGCAATGTGATGTGGGCTCCCTATTCCTCATACTTCCCACTGCACCATTCAGACCATCAGGAGCGGTAACGTTCGTTGAGGTGGTGTGGCCCCGGACTCTCACTCACCAAATAAACGGTCAGGGTGTTGGGTGCAAAAGAACTGGTCATCCGTTTATGGGCAACCATTTAGCCCTGTCCAACTTTGACACTGCAACAGCCACGGAAGGCGTACGGACCAAAAATCTGGTGGCGAATCACAACAGAGAAGGTCCAAGAGGGAGAGTTCTAGAGAAACTTCGAGACGTTCTGCGAAAAAGAAGAGGGAAGTTAAATAACACACAGGCGACGCGTGTGTCTTGTCCGTGGCATTGGACGTGGCCTTCCTCGAAATTGGGTACGACGTTGCCCTTGAGGGTGCTGAATGCCCAATATCTGGTCGACAATGCTCCAACGACTGTCACGAATAGCTCTCTGCTGCTCACTGGTTTCTGTACTGGCCCTCTGTTTCTGCTGTTGTATCGATTCTCGGCTCCTCCCCGCAGGCCACTCCGAAGAATACATCCCAAGACTCAGGGGCCAGATTGATCAGGTTCGTAAGAATTGCAGATCTGTCTCGAACGGAGAACAGACGACCATTGTGATATACTGTCGGATTTTCGCTTAATTAAATTGGCCTTTGGGACCGCTATATCTGTATACACAGTGCGTGAGTACCAAGTCTAGCGCCAATAGATGTCCACGCCGCTCCACCTTCCACAGTGAAGAAGAAAAATCGAAAAAATTCCCTGCTGGATGAAATACGCACACGCCACCATGACATGTATGTGCTGTGCCGTGCCTGTGCCCATTTCTTGGCCTTTCGCTATCCCACGCTGCTAATCACGTCGCAAACCACTATGAACCAAAATCCTTGAGATCCGTTTCGACCCCACCTGCAGTCAACGCAATGCATGCAAATCCAAAAAGACAGTCAAGCGACCCGGATCCAAAAACGCCAGATATCGCTATGCTCCCAATAGAAAGCCTGAGCAAGGAAGCGTAGTCGTGCAACGTGCCGTGTCCTTTTTATGAAAGCACGTCCTAGTTAACTTCTCCCAGAACCGCACCCTGAGCAGGTTGTTTCCACAAGGGAGCAGAGGTAAAGTCCCAGACCGCATTGAAGGGACCATACAAGTCGATGTTGAACATCCTGATGCAGATCAAGAATAGCAAGGGGATCTGCAAAGTTGTCAGTATTGAAGCGTGGCTCACAAGATCGAGGTATGCACTTACCCAGAAGAGGAAGAGCTTGGCGTCCTTGCTCAAACTCTTCTGCGACTCTGCGCGAGCTTGACGCAAGTTATCTTGCTGCTCTTTTGTGATGTTATTCTTGCGGCCGATTTGCAACAGCTTTGGCAACTGTTTCTGCACCTGTTTCCCCTGTGCCTGGATTTCCGCTGTCGTCGACGACTCGGCCTGTTCTGTTGCCTGCGGTTGATCATAGAGTGTTGCACACTTCTGATCCGCCTCGTACTCCGTCGCAGCCAGTGCCGCAGATGCCTGTTTGGTGTCCGCTGCACCGTGCTCGATTAGACTCCTTTTGCTGTCTCGGCCGCCGGGGAAGATATCATCATAGGCTGGTGGAAGCGTTGTCGAAGGCATGAATGGTGAGGGAAGATTGGGTATGAATGCTGACATGCGCTGCTGTGCCGAGTTCAGGTACGCCTGAGCGTCTTGCACCATGTTAGGCACCTGAATGTGCGACATATTCTGCAGCATGGTCTGCTGTAGCTGCTGGATTTGCTCTTTGAATGCGACAAGCGCAACAGCAGCGGACGCCATACCACCCTGTTCCTCGTTTTGAGGAAGGTCGACAAGCGAAGCTCTTGAAGAGACGGTGCCGTGTCGCCTGCGAGGCCGGATGGGCATTTTAAGATAAGAATTGTCCGCATCGAGGTCGTCCTCGGAGCTGGAAGGCAGAATCTCATCCGAGTCGCTAGACTCGCTGTATGAGAACTCGTTGGGAGACGGTGCATCAGTTTGGGGCGGTTCCCAGAAGGAGCGCAGAGATGTTGCACTGCTGGCACGGCTATGAAGAGTGCTTCCCCTCCTCCCAGCACGCTTGATCGCGCGGATGACCTCTCGGGTAGTGGCAACATCCGAGGCGAGCAGCCCATGAACGGTTCGAAGGGTAGGATCAGCCTTATTTTGGATGAGTCGTCTGACCAGTGCAGGATGGTCGTGCATCGCCGCGTAATGTAGAGGCGTGTATCCTCCCTTATCTTGAACGTTCGGATTTGCGCCCCTGGCTAACAAACCAGCGGTGAACCAGTTGTAGCCCATAGCAACGGACAAATGAAGCATCGTGTGCCCAGTTGTCTTCCTCTTCATGTTGAGCTTGGCTTTGTATATGCTGTCGTCCATGTCCAGCAAATCCAAAACCTTCATGAGCTGAGTTTCCAGGTTCATAGTGTAACCGCCCGAAGCACCGCCGTTGCCGTTGAAACTGTTGCCATTCATGCCATCCTCGCCACGAAGCACCTTGTTGATGAACCCTTTCAGAGAAGCGTCGTCCACCTTGCCAGTCATTTTGTGCGTGAGGACCCGCAGTGCCATATGCTTCATTTGATCCTGGTTCTCGTCCTTGTACAAGAACGTGGCCTGTGGTCTAGGAAGTGATTGCATCTGGCCATTTGATGACCTGACCGACACCGGAACATGTCCTGGTTGACTGTAAGGAGGCAGCAAACAGGTCATGGCGGAATCGGCCCAGTATGTCGTCGTCGTAGCCTTTGTTTCTCCAAAATAGATATCTTGACCCTGGCGGAAACCAGACCCTAGAATGCTGACCTCAATACCCCCGGACGTCGGCCCGTCGACAGGTAGCACCTTGAGTATGACGGGCATCGGTTGCCTTAAGCCATTCGCATTCGTGTTGGCAAATGATGCAGCCAACGGGTTGTTATTGTTGCTGTTGGTAAGCATATTGAGGGCTGTAGTGTGTTAGCTGATGTTTCTACACGTGGATAAGCGCCTAGACGGAAAAGGATGCTTACGCTGCTGCTGCAGAACACCGTTCATCATTGAGTTAGGACTTGCGGCTCTGCTATTCTGTGACGAAGCAGGAGCAGAGTACAATGGGGGAATCGCCATTGTGTCCGCGTTCGGTGTTCTGTTGGCGTCGGACTGGAAAGGGTTCTGTTCGTTGCCATTAGGCGTTCTTGATCGCGCCTGGAACATTGTGTTAGTAGACCCCTGCCCAAAGGCTGGAGTCGATGCATCCGAGAATGCGATAGAGTTGGGTGGTGAGAAGGGTGAGGTTGCTGAAGAAGATCCAGGCATCCCATGTGTTATGTGGCTGGGAGGTGGAGGCGCATAAGTAGGAGTCTCGAGACGGGTCATGGTCAACGTTGTGGGGACCTTGGAGCTGCTCGACTTCCTCTTCTTCGCCGCCGATGGCCCAATAGCACCTGGCGAAGGCGGACGCGACATGTTAGGGGTAGCGGTGGCGGAGTTCGCGCCCGACGAAGCTCCCGAGTTTATTGCTGTTGCCGTCAAGTCGCTGGCACTACGCTTCATGGCCTGCAGCTGTAGTGCCTGGAGATCAGAAGTCGACTGAGATTGCCGGAAAGGGAGACCAGGAGGAATGGAGTTCATGTCATTTGCAGCAGCTGTTGCAGCTGACTCCGCTTGGTCCATCCCGTTGATGGAATTGGGATTCGTCTGTGGGGTCTTGTGATCGTCTGTTATCATGATGGATGGCGACAATTCTTGGGCCACGACCTGTCCATTGTGATCCTTCAAAGTGAAAATGATCTTGAAGCCGAGCTTTTCGTGATGGTGGCGGCAGTAGCAGGCGATTCTCATTGGGATATCAATCAGCATCGTTCCCGGAGTCGTCGCGTACTCGGGAGTCTTTAGCTCTTTGACCTCATTCGTGTTGAAAACAATGACCCTCTCCGTTTCGTGGCTCTTCCACTCGTCGTCTTCACCCGGCCTATTGTTCTTTTTGCGATTGGCCCGCTTCTGCTCGCGAGTAATACAGCCTGGACAGATGCGAACCTCGCCACCATCCTCCGCCTTTTCGTCGGCCGAGGCGCCTCGTCTCTGCGTAGGATTGGCAGCACGTGCCCGGGCCTTTTCTTCCAGCCCGTCTTTGGACATAGCGCTGCTGCAGACAAGCTGGGTAGATAGCTCTAGCGTATCAGGTCGACGATCTGGCCGGGGCTTGGCCAGGAACTTTGGTTTTGAGATTGTGTGCCGTGGAAGTCGAATCTTGGTGACACCTTGGGGGACAGGATGCAATGACATTTTGAGGTGGATCTGGGTTTCCACACGCGATTTCCTGGGCATATCGAGGATGGAAAGGGTATATGGCGATTTCCGTGCTGCAATCAGGCCGGGTTGCGAGACGGGAGCATATGCTGAGGGAGCGCCCTGAAATGGCGCTTGGCTCATTGGGCCATTTGGCCACTGCGTCTGGCTTGGGCCGACATTGAACCAGCTACTTTGCGGCTGTCTAGGCTGTGGCACGGAGCGCGAGTCTGGCACGGACATCTCGTGGGAAGCGAGGGGGGAGGAGCCCTGGCTGAGGACCATGTTGGACATTGGAGAAGTTTCCCGAGAGCCGTCGACCGACAAGCCATTCACCGACTTGCTGACAGAGGCTTGCTGCTGTTCAATGTGTTAGCTAGTGACTGGGCCAAAGGGCAGGATTAGGATTCTCAAAAGACTCGTGCATCGCGTACCGAATGGCGCTTCTTCCGGTTCTGGGACTGTGAGACCGGGGAACGCGTAGGCTTGGCGGCCCCATTCATGGCGTTGAGACCATTGAGACCGTTGACACCGTGCACACTACCGAGTTTGGAGAAGCCCATATCGTATATAGAATCCATATTATCGGTCGGCGGCGACTCATCGGAGTCGTTGACCATGCCATTACTGGAGGTAGACTCGGAGGGACTGGAGTATTGCAGAGGCTCCATAAAGGAGGCGTTGTTCAAGTCGCCCTGGATCAGGGATGGGTTGATGGTATTTGTTTCAGCGAGGGAGGCATCGCCAAAATTTGTAAAGGAGTCAAAGGGAGCCCAGTCGCCCGACTGGGTTGTGCCGTAGGAGAACATGTCGAAGTCTTCGTCGGCGTTGTTCATGGTGGTGTTGGGCGAGGGGGAGGAGTCGGAAGCCGAATCTTGGTCGGAGGCGTTGGGTGAGATGGCGGACGGGAGTGTGGACGGCTGGGCGGGCTGCAGCAGAGCGTTTTCGATGGCCTTGGGTTGCGGCTCATGGGATGGGAACAGATCAAGGAAGACGTCCTGGTCCAAGGGCCCGAGGTCTTCTTCGTCGAACATGGAGATCGGTGGCATGGCCGAGTCGGAAGGAAGGGTTGGGCGGCCGTGGAGAGCGGCGGACCCAAAGCCCGAGAGTTGAATGTGATGCGGCGGGCTGGCGTGATGGGATGTGCTGCTGCTGACTTGGAGGAAATAGGGTAGCCCTCAAGATTGGGGGGAACTCCTCCTAAATCACGAGATGACGGTCGACCAGAAGGGTGCGATCGGAATGAGAGAGTGTCGTCGGGATGATGGTGAGGAGTGGTATCAGAGGTGGTGTCGAGATGGCGGTCGAGGAATTGGGTGTCGGGAGGGTGTCGGGAAGGGCTGATGTTGAGCTTGAGATGAAGAGTCAAGTCAAATCAAATGCGTTGAAGATGGCGGAAGATGGCGGACGAGATTTCCCTGGTTGGACAGCGCAGTAAAAAGTGGGCACGCAGTCAGGCTTGGGTGGGGAGTGGAGAAGGGCTTGAGGCGAGAAAGCTGGAAAGGTGACTGGCAAAAGGGCGCTAGTGAACCCTGGGCACGTAGACAAGATCTAGTTCCATTTTAGCCGTAGAGGGAGGCATTTACCTGTAGCTGG